>JAIMZG010000043.1:0-18946 GCA_020466075.1 Colletotrichum coccodes | reverse complement strand
CACCTGTATCCTCTTGGCATATGTATGCATATCTAGCGTTCATTGTCCTGCAGAGCTTGCTGACTCAATAAGACGAGGCGAATCCGGAATTTCCCTCAAAGAAGAAGAGACGTGTTTCTCTTTCATGTTTCCCGTCAAAAACCATCGCACAGTAGTCTCACTCCACACTCTCCAAGTCGCAGGCCCATCCTCTGGCCTTACTTCGATCATGAACCCAATGGTTTCTCGTACCGACCGCGACGCGGAACTAATCTACAACTATCATCGCATGCGCATGCCTCTCAGCCCCGCCACGGCCATATTCTGTCTTTGTAGCCTCGACAAACGCGTCGCTATCCGTGCAGCACAGCTCTTCCTCGACGGTTACGGGGATTACCTCATCTACTCCGGCGGAGTCGGCAAGTTGACGGCAGATCGCTTCACGCAGCCCGAAGCCGAGGTCTTTGCGGACATCGCAAGGGAACTAGGAGTGCCGGACAACAAGATCATTGTAGAGCCTAAATCCACCAACACGGGCGAAAATGTCCGTTTTACTCACGCTCTTCTAAAACAACGAGGGCTGGACACGAAAAGCTTTGTGCTTGTGCAAAAGCTGTATATGGAAAGAAGAACGTACGCCACGTTTCGCAAGCAGTGGCCAGATGCAGCAACAGATTTCACAGTCACGAGTCCTGAGCTGGACTTTGAGGTATACCCAGACGCAGAGAACCCTAAGGATTTGGTCATCAACATCATGGTTGGGGATCTGGTGAGGATCCGGGAATATCCAAAGAAGGGGTTTCAAATCGAACAGGAAATTCCTCAGGAAGTGTGGGAGGCGAACCAGCGACTCATTGCAGCTGGTTATGACGGGCATTTGCCTTGATATACAGTGAAAGATTCTTTGTTCTGTAAGCCAAAGTATTTGCGACTGTCTCCGTTTTCCCGCCTCGCAACTGTGTACGTATCGTCCAAGATTGAACTTGTTGCCGCAGCAGCAGCGTTAAACCCAAGTGCTTACTCCTCGTCGGGGGTCGCAAAGTCTTTCTTTGCCCGTTCCGCAATCACATCATCAGTGAGAACTCTGATAGCGAGCATCGCCATACCCTTGGCGCATTTGATAGCCGCGGCGTGTGCCTCGTCAGTCGCCGCAGCTGCGGCGAACTTGGGATGATGGCCTGCCACATCTGGTGATGTCGGAATGACGAATGCGCCGTGGAAACTGGGCACGAGATGAGAAACGTTGCCCATGTCAGTAGATGCGTTGAAAGGTTTCGCCTGGTGAACCTGAATTGTCTCTCCGATAGCCGCCATATCCTCGACGTAGGCCTTGCAGAGCGTGTCATTGGCGCGCAGGTTCATGTAAGTGGGGGACCTAAACAGTCATCATTGTCAGAAAGGCGGGATGGGGTAACTGAGTTGCGAATGCTTACACGATATAATTGATCTCGCAACCAGTTGCTGCAGCGCCCGCCTCCAAGCATGCCTTGACCCTATTCAGAAGCGCATCGGCGCGGTCAATGGTTGGGCTGCGGACGTTCCAGTTCATACGGGTATAATCCGTGATGACATTCGGGACAGTGCCTCCGACCTCAATTACACCGTGAATCCTCTCGTCGGACTGGATCTGCTGCCTCAAAAGGGCAACATTGTTGTATGCTGCCACGGCTGCATCCAACGCATTCAACCCTTTCCACGGCTCGCCAGCCGCATGGGCTGGCTTTCCGCGGAACTCGACACGGAATTTGTGGCTCGCAATGAGCTTGAACCCCGCCAACCCCGACGAGCCGTCTCCACTGCCGCCCTGATGGGCTGCAGTCGGATGTGCCATGATGGCGGCCGCGATGTCCTCGGGCGGGTTGAACGCGCCGGCGTCGATGAGCTTCGCCTTACCGCCACCCCCTTCTTCGGCAGGAGTTCCTAGAATGCGTAAACGTCCGGGGATATTGAGATCCGAAATGGCGCGAGCAGCTCCCAGAAATGCGGCTATCGAGGATGTTGCGATGAGGTTGTGGCCACAGGCGTGACCGATATCAGGGAGAGCATCATATTCGGCACACACGACGACTTGGCGGCCACCGGAGCCAATCTCGGCCTCAAAGCTGGTTTCGAGGCCGTAGGTGTGTCTCTTGACGGTAAAGCCCTGTTTCTCGAGGTAGTTCGTAATGGTTTCATGAGCGAAGAACTCTTTGTAAGCCGTCTCTGGGTTCGCATGCAGCACTTTGTTGATTTCGTGAAGCAGCGACGAGTCCAGCTGATCCAGTCGCGATGTGATGATGCTGCGTGCTTTCTCGATGTCGAAAGTAGCTTGTGATGCCTCGGGCGCCTCTTTGGTGCTTTGCTCAGCTGCCGGAGCAGCGACCGGAGCCTGAAAGATGGACATGGCGATATCTGTCGGCCGCGATGACTTGCGACCGAGAACTAGGGAAAGACTGGGACACGACACAGTTCTAAATAACCAAAGTTGAGCATCGGCGGAAGGGTTGGCTTGGGTTTCGATATCTGGTACTTTGACGTAACTTGGTAGTCCTGGCTCCCGCCACTCTCATCGAGACTGAGGTGTTCTGGCGGGGCTATAGCTTCCGATGCGGAGAGCTTCCGGCGACTAGACAGGGATTCTCCAAATGGAGCTCATCTTCATTGAGTCCATCGGCAATCGGTGCTTGGAGCTTGCCGACCAGCAAAGGGGGCTCCCAGAGCTGCAGGCGAGAGATAGCCGACGGTCGGCAAAATCTCGAATATTTCGCTTCGATAAACAATCAGCCGCTGCGCACCACGCCATTACTAACAGTCCAGCCAGCCATATCTGGCGTGGTCATTCACTCGTTGTTTTTATCTCTGGGATCTCCTCATGTCGAGCCACGTTCTTCTCATCGGCTATTTTGGCAATTCGCTTGTCGACAGCCTTCTCACAACACTGGTCATATCATCCACAAAGCCCACTTCAGGCGCGTCTCGCGCTCAGTCCTGACAAACGGGGTGCTGCTCAGTCGCCAGTCCGTGAGACAACCACCCCAGCACTTGGCCTCCACTCTGGCACGCCCGATACGATCCGTTGCCCATAGACAGAGCCGACGTTGAATCAGTTGATAGACGACCACCAATGAGCTCTTCCCCTCCAGAAGCCAACGGAGAATCTCCTGGTAATACAAGTGCTGCTTCAGCCGACGATGCGGCCGCCGGCAATGACGGCCTTGACGAGCGCCAATGCCTGGACGCCGTCCGAGTCGTCGTGCATCCCGCGGCCACAGCGGTGACGCGCACACGCACGGGCGACGGCCGGAGTGGACCACGGTCGAGGAACGGATGCTGGACCTGCCGCACCAAGAAGGTGAAGTGCGACGAGCAGAGACCCAACTGTCATCGTTGCACACGTTTGCGGCTCCTCTGCGACTATGCACCCCGCACCAGGCTTGCCAAGAGAGGCAAGACACGCAAGGATCACCTCTTGTCGTCACAGTTCGCCGTCTCCTCGTCGTCGGCTTCGGCTGGAGGAGGAGATGGCAGATCGCCCGGCTTGCCGACCTGGGCTCTGGCCGTCGCTCAACACGACCAGTCCAAGGCTCTGTCGCTTTTCAACCCGTCGGCACCGGTTATGGGAGCTTGCTCACTCGACCTCTCGTCGGCTGATCATGAAGCGATTCGATACTTTCGGACATCGTTTGCCAAGCTGAATCACACCAAGAACCCGGACTTTTCATTGTTCTCCATCATGTTCGACATTGCCCAGACTGACCCCATGGTCATGCACGTGGTCGTTGCCCTTGGCGGGCGGGAGTTGGAGTTCCGGCGGAACAAGGATGCCGAGGAGGCTCGGGGTCCAAGGACCCCCATCCAGCACTACTCCTCGGCGCTCCGTATGATGGCCGATACCATCGGTGGCGAGGACAGCGGCCAGCTAGACCTCGACGCCGTATGTACGGCATTGTATCTCATGCTGCTCTACGAGCAAAAGTACGGCGACGGAAAATGTCAAGGGCTCTCCAATCACCTCGTGGGCGCAAGCTTGATCCTACAACACCGTTTCAAAGATATGATACTCCAGCTGCCGGCCCCCTCGCCCGAGGCAGGCAAGAAGAGTTTAGCCTTGACGAGGAGGGGTCGAGACGGGAGCGGCTCGCAGCTTTCGCTCTACTCGGCTAGGATGCTGGTCTGGATCGCCCTCCACGACGCGGCAGCTGCATCGTACGGCCTCGGTGGCCAGCTGAACTGCGCGCTGCACAAGATAATGGGAGCTTTGGAAGATCATGCGACCAGCGGCATCTCCAGCCCCTTCCAGCCGATAGATGCCTTCGAGAGACTGCATCGCTACTCGAACCCGTTGTACCGCAGCATGTGGGCTGATGCGTATCCGCAAGCAGAGCTGCTCGACGACGTCGAGAACCGCAACGTCTATGCCCTCCTCGGTGCTTGCGGCCAGTTACGCTTCATGATCGCCCAGCTTGCGAACCTTTCCCATGAAGACGACGCATCGCAACAGCAGCGCATCGCGGCTGTTGACATGACCATCCAGCAGGTTGGCTGGAAGTTCACAGAGCTGCTCGAGGTTGCGGCAGAGCTCTCCATCAGCACGGACAACTCGCATCGTCTGGTTGCCAATATCCGCGGTATCGTCCCCCACTACCATGCCGTTGTCCTCGAGTTCCTGCGTCTGACGCGCTTCGACCACACACCCATGCTGTCGACCCGTCAGCGCAACGCTCTGCGAGAGATCATGAACCTCGCCTTCCAGGCCTTCAAGCACGAGGGCGACGAGTCGATGACGCGCATCGCCTGGCCGCTCTTCATGGTCGCCCTTGAGACGGACGACCTTCTGCACCGCGAATGGGTGCTCGGCCGGTTTCAAGGCATGAGCCGGCTAGGCAAGAACCTCGACCGGGCTCATGTCTTTCTCCGGGAGATCATAGAGATGCAGAACCGTCTGGGACGGCGAGTCGACGTGCGCGAGCGCTTCCAGTCCGGCGAGGTGGGCCTCTTTGT
Organism: Colletotrichum coccodes; assembly: GCA_020466075.1. Lineage (NCBI taxonomy): Eukaryota > Fungi > Ascomycota > Sordariomycetes > Glomerellales > Glomerellaceae > Colletotrichum > Colletotrichum coccodes. The sequence goes on along the minus strand of JAIMZG010000043.1, from coordinate 13,987 downwards.
TATCTGAGCCCTCGATCGTACCCCCGGGTGTAGTCCGGTTTCTGCGGTCGAGCGGAGTACCCTCCCCCGCCTGACTTCGCCCTGTGACCAATCTTGAAGCATCTACCGATGACGCTCAGAGACATGGTCCAGCGAGTTTCCCCGCATTGCCAGAGAATGGCAAGGCCCATTACAGCGGATGTGTGGATCGGCTATCATCTCCTCCGAGGCGGCGTCGGCTATCGAGCGTGTCTATCATCCGGTATCATGGGGGCAATGTGTCGAGAGAAGACTTCCGTACACTGAGCGGTGGCTGCCACACTGCGCCCATCGTTGCCGCTGCAATAACTGTGCCTGATGGCCAGATAGCGATCCCGTTCCGCGTTTTGGCGGCCGGCTTCGGACATCCCTCACGTCCGCGTTGTGGTTGCAGCGGATCGGCTGGACTTGATTGGCTTGTCTGCTCGAACCGTGATATGCCGCCCAGCTCACTTATAACTTCATCTTCGCCAGCCGTTTTCCATGATTCAGCTCGTGCTTTAACCCCCATCAACAAATTCCTTGTCCCCGCCACCTGTCGCAGGACTGTATCGTCACTGCCAACCAGAATGCCTGAGAAATCAGAGAAAGCTCCTCTCGAAGATGATGGCCATGGCGACCAGACGTCGAAAGACATTGGCGAAGGTTTCGTGTCAACCCAGGGACTCAGCCCGGAGGAAGACAAGAGAATTCTTCGAAAGATCGACATGTGGTAGGTATACGTCTGAGCCTCGGTCGACATGGCATCGCTGACTTTGACGCCACAGCCTTTTGCCTGTCATGGCCATGTCGTACCTCTTTCAGTTTCTCGACAAGTCCGCATTGAGTTACACCGCCATCATGGGTTTGCGCGACGACATGCATCTCAGTGGGTCCGAGTACTCGTGGGCAAGCAGTATCTACTACTTTGGCTACCTCGTCGCTTCGTATCCCGCAGGAGTCCTCATGGTTCGCCTTCCTGTCGGTAAAATGATTGCCGTCTCGGTGTGAGTTATCTCCCATGTCTCGCTGGCGGTACTTTTATTTGAGAGTTGAGCTAATAGGCATAGCCTCGTCTGGGGTATTATCCTCATGTTCACCGCACTTTGCTTCAATGCCAGTGGTTTGCTCGCGAACCGCATCATGCTGGGTGTCGCCGAAGCGGCCATTGCGCCAGGCCTCAGCATCGTCGTCTCCATGTGGTATAAGCGATCCGAACAGCCTCTCCGGCACGGCGCCTGGTTCCTCGGCAACACAGTTGCGGGCGTCTTTGGAGGAATTGTGGCATACGCTATTGGTCACGTCGAGAGCATTGCCCCGTGGAAGGTAATTCAACGAGTCTTGAACGCTTACCATGCACTTCCCGTTCGCTAAACCCCTGGTTTTCGTAGGCTGTCTTTCTCATCTTCGGAGGCATCACCACCGCTTGGTCGTTTGCCATCTTCCTCCTCTTGCCCGATACCCCGACAAAGGCGCGGTTTCTGAGTGAGGCCGATCGCTTCAAGGCCGTCGAGCGTGTCGAAGAGAACATGACAGGCATCAAGAGCGACAAGTTCAAGTGGTATCAGTGTGCCGAGGCATTGACGGACGTCAAGGCCTGGCTGCTCTTCACCATCCAGATCAGTGCCCAGATCGCCAACGGCGGCGTCCACGGGTTCGGGTCCATCGTGATCAAGGGCATGGGCTTTAGCACACTCAACACGCTCCTTGTTCAGATGCTGGGCTCTGTGTTCCAGCTCGTTTTCGTTCTGATGGCGACGGGCGGCAGCACTTACTTCCGCAACAGCCGTACCTACTGGATGGCGTGGAACCTGGCAGTCTCAATTGCCGGCGCCGCCATGGTCCGCCAGATAAAGTCGGAGCTTAAGTGGGCGCGCTTCATGGGGTACTGTCTGACCATCGCTTACAGCGCCAACTTCCCCATGATCCTGTCCATGTCTTCGGGCAACTTTGGCGGGTTCACCAAGAAGACTACCGTCAACGCCATGGTGAGCAGGAGATTCGTTGCCGCCTTTTGGAGTTAGCTGACTCGTGTCGCCAGATTTTCATCGCTTACTGCGCTGGCAACATCATCGGGCCACAGCTGTTCTTTGAATGGGAGGCGCCTTCGTACAGCTCCGGCTTCCTGGCCATGTTGATCTGCTACGGGGTGGGGTCTTGACATGCTTTGCTCTCAGGTACTACCTCGTTTGGGAGAACAAGCGACGTGACAGTATTGGCGACGTCCTTGAGACAGGAGTAGGCGACCATGTGCCCCTCAATTTGCTGGATAAGACGGACAAGGAGATCTCGCAGTTTAGGTATGTTTATTGACGCGTTCGAGACACGTATCTTTAAGACGATAGCAGAGGCAGGCCATTGAGTCAATCCTTATTCAGGTCGCAGCTAGATTGAATAACCACTTGTTTTCCATATCCCTTTGGACCCGGGGGCTCTGCTTTAAGTAAAGCGTCGCAGAGCGGCATCTCGTGAAACTTTCTCGGGGCCATCGACGAGACTCCAAATCACTCCAATTCCCAGAAGAGGGGCTCCTCGTCCCTGAAAGCCCGCCAGCGGTTGGTCGCTCTCATAACGTCCTCGCAGCCCTTGAGGAGGAAGCCCCATCTCTCGACAAACTTTTCAGTAACCTCCCAACCGTCCGGGTGCCACGGATCCGACCAAGCGATGATGCCAGGTTGGTCAAGACACACGTCGCCCTCTTGACAGCCAACGAGGTCGCTGCATAGGTCATGGTGGTCGTACACCGCACGGAACTTGATCGCATTGTCACGCATCGTACCCGACGGGAAGATATCGATCCAGGGTTCGTGAGGTGTCAGTCTCTGCATCTTTGTAGGCAGCAATGTAGGAGGGACCGTTGACGGCGACGGGAAAAGCGGCGTAGTGTGGGGTCCTGGTGTACAGGAGCTCGTGAGAAGTGAGGTGAGGGAGAGGATGTGAATGTTGGTGATGGTTGCCCGAAATACGTTGTAGTAGACCAGCGGGATCAAGTGATCCCGGTAAAGAGGGAACCATGCCGCCGGGGTCTGGAAGTACGGAGGGAGGCGTCCTGTCAATCTCGGCTTCCCAGCTTGAAGGGACCGCGAGTCTAGACGAGGGTTTGAACGCCGTGATTGGAGTATGACTCCGTCTGCCGAGCTTCCACGACCGGGCCGGTGCTCATCCCCGTTAGATGAAGAGTCGTTGGGGCTACATATCTTTTCCACCTTCCTTGTTGGACATGGGTTCCTGCCAGGAGGAACCCAGTGTACGACCCGTAGACCAGAGGCTAGGCCGGGGTCAGGATTCGACGGGCCCTCTGGGTGGTCGGCTGTTGTAGACGTGGCGGCCGTCTCCCTTTGGCGAGCTTCAAGTGCTTTGCGTTTTCCTATGAGCCGTGTCAGAGCTGTCTCGGGGCATCAAATCAGCAGTGGATGTCGCGTACGGTGTGCCCGAACGTTGAGGCGGTTCTGTCGCTTGCGTCTTTCAGCTCTGTCACGAAGGCCGGTCCAGTCATCGTCCTGGCACTGAGCCTCCGAGGAATGAAGCATCGGTGCCAAGGACATGCCTTCCAACTCAATCTCCGGGACACGTATCGCGACCAATCAGCCAAGAGCATGCAGCAGGACAAGCGGTGATTTCTCCAGTCATCTACCGACGGAGGGGTCAAGAAACTTCGCGACTACCAAAGCGCGAGGGCTACGGCGGCGATGTCAACGTCGAGTCGGTCGAACAGACGAGAGATATATGAGAACGGACGTCTCTCTAAACCGTTGTGCTGCCTGTCCGAGGACGAGGCGAGGGAAAAGGATCAGCGGCTAGGTCGATCAAGCGCCAAGCGGCTGCAATGGGCTTACAACGCCTTGCCCTTTCCGGGCCGATGTCAGCAATCGCTCAGCAGGGGCCAATCATGACAACCATGGCAGCGTGGTCGTGGTCAAGTGGAATCTCACAGCTCTCGGTATGTGCTCCAATTGGTGAACCGAAATCATGAACCCTTGGCACATACTGCACAAACCCGTTGCCTACAGCCCCCTGGCCAGCATCACACCGACAACAGACGAGTCCCGCGACAACAGCACCGAGATTTGATGAGTACCCAAAGGCTCATATCGCAACATTGTTCGATAGCTATACCAGAGAATTCATGGGACAGCACACTCCCTTGGATCCAACAGCCCACGCTGTTGCTCCGCAGGGGCCGGCAGTCAGGGATACACGGGACAGAGAGCCAGTGGCCGATCGACATCGTCAACGAAAGCCACTACGACTTGGTCTCGTCTCGGCCGGATTAAAGTAAGATCATCGGTTGTTTCCCAAGTTTGCTTCAGCACTAGTCATAAGGGCTGTGCAGGAATACGCTACGACATGCATACATCGCCCCGTCAGAGGCTCTTGGACGGGGAAAACGGCGAACTGGAAAACGAGGAATGGCGGATCTGGTAGAGACCTACGCAAGCTCATTCCATGGCATTTTCAAAAGCGCATCTATACAATGACCAGCAAGTGCCAGTGGTGGCGCCAGCTGGAGATTGTAACCGTTGCATACCTCTGGCAAGAAACCACCAGCGACTTGGGAATTGTTGGCTTGTCTCATCGTTGGTGCCAGTGTCCCCTCGGACTTTCTCGCGCCCACGGCGGCATGTCTCAGAGTTTCCGCATTGCGTCTGGTTCGTCTTGTCTCATTCCTTACACATACCACGCGAGCCACTTCTGTGTCGTTCGATGACGGGTCGACAAGCGCGGCTAGCCAAGAACCGAAGTCTTGGGAAGGGAGGCTGGATTCGCCTGGTAGCCCTTCTGGGCCCTTGGTAAACTAATTTCCCGAGGGAACGCGGCGGTGCGATCGGGCTTTTTCGAGAGGCAGCTGAGAACCCTCCCGCGAGCGCGGGGCCAGGTGTTTGTTTCCTCCCCTCGAGTGAAGATGATAAGATTCCTTTCGGGTCCCGTCCCATCGGAGGTCGATTCCGTTCTTCACGCTCTCTCTTCCTTTCCAATCCTTCAGCCATCTCCTGGCTATTGTTCTACTTGCGCCGCCGATCCCTACCGCCTCGAGCACACCGATCCCTCGCATTCCGCGGCGAGATCACCCAGTCCGTGGCCCATATTCGAGTGCTTCGTCCATCGTGCGCAATGGGGCTTCTCGGTCTTGCGGCAGCGTTGCTGCTGGCACTCCCGGCAGTCCAGGCACAGATTCCACAGATCAAAAACTACGGCGTGGTCTGGTACGACGACTTTTCGGGCAGAAGCAACAGTCCGCCCGACCAGAGCAAGTGGATCACCGACCTCGGAACCAGCTACCCGGGCGGCCCGCCCAACTGGGGTACGTGGGAGGTTCAGACGTACACCAGCAGCCCGAACACGTCCGGGTCAATGGCGCGGGAAATCTGCAGATCACAGCCATCAGAAACCCCGCCACCGGCGCTTGGACTTCCGGACGCATCGAGTCTCGCAGGGCCGATTTCATGGCCCGTCGAGGCGGCATTCTGCGGATCCAGGCTAGCCTGAAGATCCCCAACCTAGGCGACAACGCCGGCGTCGGCTACTGGCCGGCGTTCTGGACCCTTGGTTCCGAGTATCGTGGCAACTACTGGTAGGCCTTGCCCGGCTCTCGTGGGTCTCGGCACTCGAGGCTAACCCGCGTCGTGTAGGAACTGGCCGGCTGTTGGAGAGATCGACATCATGGAGAACGTCAACAACGCCAACCGGACCTGGGCCGTCTTGCACTGCGACACGCAGCCTGGCGGAGCTTGCAACGAGCCGTCCGGGCTCTCTGCTAATGTCGCTTGCCCCGGCAAGCCCTGCGTTGGCAACTTCCACACGTATGCCGTCGAGATTGATAGGTCGAAGCCTACGGAGGCGGTTCGCTGGTACGTCGACGACGTCCAATTTCACCAGGTCCTCCAGTCGCAGCTGCCGGAGGCCGCTTGGCAGCGGACTTTCCAAAGGCCCCATTTCGTCCTGCTCAACTTGGCCATCGGCGGCGCGTTCCCGGACGGGGTGTACGGCAAGAAGACGCCTCTTAGCACCACTCTCTCGGGCGGAACGTACGAGGCGGAATACGTCGCAGTGTACCACACGCGATGAAGTTCCTTTCATTTGTCGGCCTTGCGGATGCCGCAGTTTCGTTTGTATTTCGGGTGCAAGATACCATGTTGTAATTTAATTCGAGTTATTCACATGTAGATGCTTACTCTTGCGAGATGTTCATGGGATGCACGCCTTGGGCCCTTTTCAGTCTTGTCACCCCCCTTGACTTCTGCCGCTTCTAAGCATGTTTCCCAATTTCTATACAATGAACCGCATCTGGTGGATTGTGTCAAACTCTAGTGTCACAGGAGGTGGTGCTCTGCTCAACGCCGCTCAACCTGACGCAGACGGCCTTATTGGCTGGCTGTGAAGTTGCCCAGCTCCAACAAGTGGCTAGAAACAACTTTTGGAGTTGCGGAAACTTCTTTGTGTTTCCAAGAAACCGACAATACTGGAAAGGCGAGGGCAAGTGACAATCGTCATCCGGGTTGGACTACGGCGTTGACACATCTGGCACATGCCGCCCTCGGCTTTCTTCCTGGACTCAATGCCACCCAAATCTCCAATCTTGCCTAACTGAGACAAGCATAGTATTCCCAGCGGGAAACGTGTTGGCTCTTTGGAACACTATCAAAACAACCCGGCCACGAAGCCGCCCAGAAGACAGACGGTGCGAAGACTTTGCCCAGATCGTGCCACACACTGTGAGAAGCCCGGCTGCGATCCCGGCCACGGCGACTCTTCTATGACGACATTCGCAACACGGCGCAACGACTACCAGACAGGGAACCTCACTTCGAGAGCCCCGACGTCGAGATTCACACACTTTTGGCTGCCACATAGCCATGAGCCTATTGGCGCGCAAGGCAGCGTCGAAAGCAACATCCTGCGTTCGCACGTCCCGCATCCCACCCGCAATCCTCCGTCCGCCGCTCCGGCCAACGCCACGCATCTTCTCCGCGATGAAACGCACCGCCGCCGCCGCGGACCTCACGAACGGGAACAGCAGTGCCAAGAAGCCCAGGCCTGCGGTTCCGGAGTACCATGCCACGCCGTCGGTGAGAGACGAGGACGGTGGCATAATATGGCCTGCGCCGGGCGGCAAGATGGAGGCGGCGCGAGACTTCATTCGCGAGTGGTACGTCATCTTGGACTCGCGAGCCCCAACGCTGCGAGGATTACGCACGGGATACCCGGAGCGCATTTCCATGCGCGGCTCATTCGCATCTCATTCTGACACTCGCCAGCGTCTCCGCCGGCAAGCCCACCCTCATAGTCCCGGACAAGGACGCCGACGGCCTCGCCTCGGGCGCGATCCTCGAGCGCACCCTCGTCCTGCTCGGCCTGGACCCGTCGCTCATCTCGGCCTACCTCCCGCCAAAAGGCCGCAACATCCATGACGAATCCTGCCGCTCGGAAATGGCCTCCCGCAGCCCCGCCTATGTCTTCGTCCTGGACCAGGGCTCCCGCTCCTCGCCGCCCCTGATCGACGGGCCCCATCGCGGCATCGTCATCGACCACCACCACGCGCTGGAAACCGACCACCCGCGGGACGCCCTGCACGTCACGGCCTGCGACTCGCCCCCCGTGGCGACGAGCTCGCTGCTCACGTACCTCATCTGCCGCGAGCTCCACGGCGGCGTGCGGGAGGCGTGCGACTGGCTCTGCGTGGTGGGGACCCACGGCGATCTGGGCAACACGCTGAAGTGGGAGCCCCCTTCCCCGACATGAAGGCCACGTTCAAGACGTACACCAAGAAGGCGCTCAACGACGCCGTGTCCCTGGTCAACGCCCCGCGGCGGACGGCGTCCTACGACGTCCCCTCGGCGTGGGAGGCCCTCCGCGCGTCGAGGTCGCCCAGGGACCTCCTCGCAAACAGGTCCCTCCTCGCCGCGAGGGCCGAGGTCAACGCCGAGGTCGAGCGCTGCACCCACACGCCCCCCAAGTTCTCGGCCGACGGCCGCGTCGCCGTCTTCCGCATAGCCTCCCCGGCCCAGGTCCACCCCGTCATCGCGACCCGCTGGGCCGGCCACCTCTCGTCCTCGAAGCTCGAGGTGGTCCTGGTCGCGAACGAGGGGTACCTGCCCGACCTGGTCAACTTCTCGTGCCGCGTGCCCCGGTGCGCCAGGGCGAGAGACCCGCCGGTGAACATCATCGAGGTGCTGCGGGACGTGGCCGCCCGCGCGGGGGATCCGACTCTGAGGGAGCGGCTGGGCGGCTCGTTCGCGAGGGGGCACAAGGAGGCGAGCGGGGGCATCGTGCCCAGGGCCGAGTTTGAGGAGCTGATGGCCGTGTTGGAGGTCGGCAAGAAGGCGGAGAGGGGGTCGCCGAAGAAGGGGCAGAAGCCGGCGCAGGCGAACACGTTGACGAACTACTTCGGGAAGAAGTAGCCACTCCGGCCTGTAGACCATGCGTCGAAGCTTGCGATAAAGCAGACGATTGCAGGGATTCGGGGGACGCACGGGTTATCTCGCACGAGGGAAAACACGAGAAGGCCGCTGTGTCCACGCGTAGGATACCGCTTGCGAGGAAGAATGTCCTTGAACAGCAGACCAGCGCAACCCCTCGGACCTTACCGACTTCACTCCCTACTGCCGCCTCCTAGAACACCCATTCGCAATCCCTCTCGAGGGATCAACAAACACGGTTTCCAGAGGTCGGCCCCCGTTCACCCCAGTGCCGTCCCAATACGCCACGTTCCGTTGAAACGGCGCTGCATCCCGGCATGCGCCACGGCCGTTTCCGATTGCCGCGGCCGTCCAAGACATTGCTTGATTTTGCCCGTTTGGCGCGGAATCAAAGAACTGTTCGGGGGCGTTCTGCGCTCTCTCGATTAAGAATGGACCTCGCGCATCTGAGCCCTTTCGACACGCCTGCCATCGCCGCCCTGGCCGTGACGGCGCCGATATCTGCGCTCGGGGAGAATGATCGCGATACAACCGACTTTCCATTCGCACATTTTCCCTCTTTTGCTGCAGTGGTTTGACCGTTTCCTACGATTAGTTTTGGCTAGTGCGGCAAGAGACGGCTGCCGGATGTCTGAGCCCCGGATGCTTTAGTGAGGAAGCCAGTATTCTTCTTGTCGGCAAAACATTGGTTTCGGCTCGGGCTGTCTGAATCGCGCCTTTGACCCAAGACATCCTTTTCCGATAATTTAATCGCAGCATCTGGGGGCCTGCACTCACTGATCCACTCTCGTTGCTGTTTTGTTGGCTCGTCAAGTTTTAAACTGCAACTGATTCACGTTGCTTTTTCCCATGCAAGTCGTATCGCTTATCAGAGACACTTTCCATAATACTGAACCACAATCAAACAGAAACCTTGTTGAATCATGTCTATGTGACGCCTCCCGTGTACTGAAAATGCTGGTCGGGCAATCTCGGCTGGCCTATCCGGAAGGAATTGAACAAACGGCTAAGTCCTGTCGAGAACCACGAAATGTCTTGACTGCGTCGCGGTCCATAATAAGGAATCCATAGTGACGCCGGGTATCCAGAACAGATCATTTACCGCTGTGGAAGGGAATTCAAAGGTATATTCAAAGGTTAAAGTCTTACCATAGCATGACGTGCCAACCACGGCTCCAGAAAGATAGAAATAGCCTTGGCACTGTGGATAGCATGGGCCCACACCGATCATGTCCGGAGCGGGTCCCCCACCGATCTCGAGCGACGCTGCGCATCGCGCTTCAGGATCGCCCGCCAGGATCTCATCCCGCCGCCCGCCCCAGTTTCTGAACTCTCTACACCTTCCTTCTCCCCGGGCGGGTCCCACTTTTGCCGAAACGCTGCACCCGGCGAGCGTCTCTCCACCCATTTTTTGACTCCGGGAGACCCACCCAGACAGCCCTACTTTACGCGTCGCCCTCTGGCGTTTAACGTTGCCGCGTCGAGGAACCATAAACACTTTCCGGTGTTTTCTCAGTGCTGATCGCTGCTTCGGGCCTTGCAAAGAAACCATTGTGTCGTCGTTGATGGCTTGTTACAAGCTTAAGCTGCCCAAACAGCCCGACTTACGTCAAAGCTAACAAATGTCGACCCTACAATAGTCACGGTGGTTCATGCGCGCACCAGCAGGTAGTTGTGCGAAAGGCACTTTGAATGGTATCAAATTCCAAATCTCTGGGTATACATATGCTGGTTGGTAATGATACAGCTACAAATGGTCTGCTGGGCGTTTACCGCTCTGGGTCCTGTTCCCGCATCTACGCGCCTGTTCTTCACGTGTCGTTTCTGTGTTCCGTATCTCGTCTTTTATGCAGTTGCCGTCTTTCGCGAAGTGAGCCGATGGCCCCAATCGCGGATTCTCCTCGTAAAACTCCTCTTGATAGGCACGGGCTCGGGTACCTTCTCGAGCCCGCCCATGTCGTCAGTCTCTACGGCATTGTCGGTCGTTACGGCCTCGCCCCCGAGCTTGGACTGGCGTCGTTGCATGAAGGCCGCGCCCGATGAGAATGTCCTCTTGGGCATGACTGGCGCCAGCTGGGCCATGACTTGCTGTTGTGCCAGAGGGGGGGACGTGATCTGGCCCATTTCTGTTGACGTCACCGGAAACGTTGAAGCTCGGTTCTGGCATAGGCTGTTGCCGCTGACGGTGCGTGAGTGCACGGGTCGGCAGATGGCCGAAGCCGGCGACGATGCCGTCGACGCCCAGCCTTGGCCGTGACGGAGTGACACCCAGACCGAGGTGACGGTAATTAGGATTCGCGTAGCTTCGTCGACCGGGTGGGTCGCTCGCTCCGTCGTCGTGAGGGATGGTGATGGGGGGACGAAGGTTCATTGTCGCCACTCAGGTCCGTGCTGAAGGGTCTCGTAGGAGGGTAGCGACCGGACGATTGCGACACAGTCGTGTAGTTGTCGAGGATCTCGAGGTTGGTCGGCGTCAAAGTCGCCATGACGGGGTGTCGTCGAAGTTCGGGGTCGAGGATGCTGAAGGTGAACTTGTATTCCGAGGTGGACGCAGGCGTCGAGGCAGCGGTGCAGGTGGCTGTGGACAGCGGCCTAGCGTTCCGTCTGACCCATCTCGCCGTCGTCGTCTTGCCCGCCTCATCAACGTGCACAAAGTCGTACGATCCATTGCTCGTCTGAGTGGCTGTCCACACCGAGCCATCCGCCAGCACGATTTCTGTCTGGTCGGAGGAGTCCCTCCTCTCGCCTTCTCTGCGCGCCACCGGTGAGATGACAGCGACCAGGTCCCTTTTGTCCAGGTCCTTCTCGTCGCCGTCTGAATCGTCGGCGGGCGCATCGTAATCCTCACTCTTGGCCAGGATGAGGCCGTTCATGCCCAGCTGTCCCTTGACCCTGAACATCTTTGGGAATCGGCGCGCCAGGCGGGGGAAGATGACGGTGCCGGCAATCATGCTCGAAGGGAGGATGTCAATTGCCGGCATCGGTCGCTTGTCGTTGGATAATTGTTGCAGTTGGAGCAGCAGCCGCGGACGTATCTGCACGAATCGCCGTTGCTTCGTGCGAAGCTTGGGTGGCGGGTATGCCAGGAGGTAGTTTGTGCATTGCCTCGCAGCTCTTCTCGACCTCTTGGACCTGATGACCGTGCTCGTGTCGCTTACTTCCGATGCCAAGCTGCCCTCGTCCTCGCTGACGCCGTCGAGTCCATGGGTTTCCTCGCCCACCACGGTCGGCTCTTCCTCGAAGCGCACGACGAGGTCTTTCCGCGGAAGAAGGTCAGAAACGGGGCGGTTTCTGCGCACGCTGGGGCGGGGAGAGGGCGACGGCCCCTGTAGCGACAGACGTCGGTTGATGCGCTGAGTTGCGGTTTCGGCATCGTCAGCAGAGAAGGAAGTCCGAGGAAGCGGCGATGCGCCCAACGAAGATCGAAGGAGGATCCGTCTTCGTGCGGGTTGGGGACCGTTCACGGCCGGCTTGTTGGAATACTCGTGCCCATGCAGACTTGCGCCCGAATGGAGAAACATGATGGTTATCTGGAGTCAAGAGACGGTGGTGATGAACGCATGAAGAGCAATTGGATGGCAATACACTTCTCCAACACCGAATTCGAGGGAAGCGCCCAGATTTTGAATGGGTTCCCCGCGTTTTTCTTCTTCGAACGGGATGCAGCAGCGTCGCACGCAGGAGTACGGCGTGGTTAAATCGCCCGGCTGAGTGGGCGTATCCTGGGTCCGCGTATGCGCGGAAGGTATGGATCGGGCGAGTTCCCTTCTTCCCCACTGGCAGCTGGTCAGGAGGACGAAGAGGGGTTACTGATACAGGTAGCGGTTGCAGTGCAGCTCGGATTCCGAGTCTCCCGCTTTCTCCAACTTGGTTCAACAGCGCAGAGCGTCACACTTGGATCGAACGTGTGCCTGACGTGGGACCAATTGCTGCAGCGATAGACAGCAAAAAACTTGGTCGACACGACGACACGCTGAACGGTTGCGGCAAAGGCGTTGGGGTGAGGCAGACGGACGAACAAAGAGCGTCAGGAGGGTGAAGGGAAAAAGGGGTAAGTCGATCCCAGGGAGCAGGATCTAGTAGGGAAATGAGCGTCCTACATGTAAATCATCTAGTGTCAGCCAAGAGATTCTTCTCCGTTGAGGCTCAGCCCAGCTAGCCCAGCCATGATTCACCTGACGGAGTTGGAGGGTGCGAGGCTTGAATGGCTTGAGGGGCGTAATTCGTAGGCGGCCAGTGACCACAGAAACGCAGCTAGCCTTGATGGCGTCGGGCGTTTGGGGGCGCGGGGTGAGCTAAGCTGAGGTGATGATTCCCAAGGGAAGTTATGATGATTGCTTACCGTATGGTGCGAAAAGAGCAGAGTTGAGCGTTGGGCGTCGGACGTAATCGTGTATCGGCGGGAAGGATGCTTGATTCGATCGGGGCTGCGCTTATTCGTACAAGAAGAAGCGGTGTTGCCGAGTTGGGCTCTGCAGTGTCGGCAGAAGGGGGAACGATGGCTGGATCGGGCGGGTCGGGGGTCGGGGTTTCTTCACCGCAGACAGAGTCGGACGATGTTCGAACGGCGAGCTACACGACTGCAACGAAACAGGGCGAGATTCGGCTTGGCCCAGAGAGGGTTACAAGTCGTACGTTGTTGTTTGTCGTGGTTGAATATACGATGCAGGCGAGCGTTGCTGTGAGAGAGATGTGGACTGGCGCGTTCTCCTGGGCTGGCGAGGGTCGGAGGCTCGGAGGACAAACAAAGGTGGAAGAGAATCGTGGAAGAGACGGCCGCCAGGGTCCAGATAGATGTAGGTTGATGTAAAGTCAAATGTCGAGGCAAGGGTATGCCAAGAGCTTGAAGGGTAGGTCGGGAAGGGTAGAGGTGTACACCGTTTGTTTGTGTCGGAGTACCTGGCCTGGTGAGGGACGTGGTGGTGGCCAGCCTTTGGTTTGAGATGGAGGGACGGAGCCGGAAAGGAATGATATCAGTCCTTCCTCGCCGTGCACTGTGAGGGGGGAAGACGGGCTTTGTGGGTGGGTGTGCGCGTGCGTAAGGAAGGAGAGGGATTCCCCTGTCTTAAAGGTGGTAGGTTGGTTTGTGGTGGTTGCAATCGCAGTTGCAGTGGTCGCCGTCTGGTACGTACACTGTACACTACCTAAAGTACACTGCCAGGTGCGAGGGTCGGGTTAGAATGCGAAGAGGGCGGGGAAAAAAAGTGATGCTGCCACTGGGGCGGAAGCAAGGCGAGCCAGTCAGCCGGAGAAGAAGAGGAGGAGGTGAGAGAAGGTGAGGATGAGGGGAAAAAAAAAAAGAAAAAAAAAGGCAGAGATGCAGAGATGAAGAGAGGTTGGGCAGTCGAAGCAGGCAAGGCAAGTGGAAAGAGGGAGGGAGGTACGTCTTATTTGGCTGGCGAAAGGCGACTGAGAAAGGTATCCAGTACGTACCTCTTTTTCTCTGCCTCTTTTTTGGGAAAGTGACGATGGCCGACGACGCAGGGCATGCACGGCAGGCGATGCAGGCGAGGTAGGCGAGGCAAGGGCAGGAAATGAAAGAGCGGTGCGGTCGACTGCTGCTCGATTTGGGG
>JAIMZG010000042.1:0-96958 GCA_020466075.1 Colletotrichum coccodes | reverse complement strand
GACTGTTACTTTTTTCTCCTTCCTTTTTTTTTTTGGCAGCTCCACGGCTTCTGGCCCCGGCACCGCCCCGCTCGGCCCCCTCGGCCACCGTTTTTCCGCCGTGGGCCATTCGGTGCAATGCTGCTGGAAGGTGCTGCTGCTGCTGCTGCTGCTGCTGCTGCTGCTGTGTCAGCTCGCTCCCAGCTCTCTCTCCATACCGTTAATCTGCCAGTCATCGCGTCAGCGCATCGTCCAATATTGCTGAGCTGCTGCTGCAGAGCATCCGACGTCATCACAGACGGCATGGCATGGCATGGCTGGCTGCACTGGCTCTCCATCCGCACGTCACCACGCGTAGCGCGATCTCCAAGGCGTGCTCTTGTTCTGGTAGATGTGCATGTTCCACGGCATGTTCTGGAAGCCTGCCATGGCCCTGTGTGCCTGGCCAACTAGCATTGTCCGCCCTGACTTTTGCCCTGTTCCTGCCATCAACCAACCGCAACCCAGAAACTCCCCGTCCCTTTTCTGCAAGGCGGCACACCAACCGAGTCTGTTGGGCACTCTTCGCACCGTCGAAGCCACCTGATTGGGGACCGAGGCACCGTCTCTCCTTGTGGCGCTGCGACGTGGGGGGGTTGGAGAAGCAAACCCTCCCGATGCGACGTCACCCGACCATTTGTCACCGGCCGCCCTCGAAGCCCTGCACCACAGTGGTAACTGGACCACCACCGTACTGGTCTTACTCCCGCTCATTTGTCCGCTGTCCGTCATTCCACCAAGCCTCTTTCTGCTGCTACAACTGCACCTGCACCTCAACAAATGAATTTTCGATCTGTCCGAACCATCAGACGGTTCCCCAGCATTTGGATGCCACAGCAGTGGAAGCATTCGCAGCTTAGCCTCTCTCCTCACTATCACACGTCAGACGCACCGGGAGAAACCCCGGGTCTAGTCGATTACCCCTCAGTCGACCTCCCTCCTGTGTCTGAGACATCCAGCACCACCTGTCTCGAACCCCCGCATTCGGTCCCCTTGCGGACAGACCACACCGCCGTCGCATCTCTTTGGAGATTGACTTCTATAGACGTCTGAGCCTGGTACATACCACATAAATGCAGAGTCCGACGCCCGAGATTCCGCCACTCCCCGTCTATCCCGCCAACAATCAATCGGGCGGCTGTCAGCTGTTGGACGGCGCAACGGCCGATGTAGGTGTATATGAGGGACTTGCCGTACAGTCGGTGGACGTTGAACCCGCGTATTGGCCGTAAGCAATACGTGTCCTGGGGTGGTTCGTGTTGCGTAATCTGGCGGCGCAGCGTTCCTTCGTCCAGTTGTGCCGCCCGAAACCGAGCCATCTCGACGGTTGCCTTGCGATGACAAATTGGCCGATCATTCTATTGTCCGACGCTGCCATGAGGGAGCATGATGATTCCGAAAACTGGGCACGTCGAGTCATCGTACTCGTGCAAGAAAGTCTCGACGTCTCGGCAACCCGAATCTGGGGATGCTGAGATTACTAACCCCGGATCCCCGTCCCCGGGTTTTCCCCCATCCTGACATGCGAGACACCAAAGCTTGGGTATGGCTTGCAACAAGCTGTCGGGCTGCATTAAAACAACGCAACAATGGTCTTGGGTTTGTAATCAAAGGGACCCTTCCAGCCCATCAGGGAATTACGTCGACACCACAGCCATCATGCGTTTGCGGCGACGGCTTGCTGCTCGCCATCGTGCTCCGGCGCAGCCCCCACGGGCTGGCCTTCCCAGCTCCAGATCGAGCCGTTCAGCGCAGCTTGCTTGACCCAGCCACAGCACAACTCGTCTGCCTCCTCGTCACCATAGAAGGAGGTTGGAATATGGTACTTCTCGACAGTGAGCAAGCCCTCTGGATCATATTCGGCCCAGCTTGTTGTTTGTACCTCCGGCAAGTCCCTTTCGATGTCGGCCAACACCACCTTGATCTTCCGAGGGACCATGTAGTCATGCATCTTCAGCATGTGGTAATAGTCGTCCTTGATATTGGTTCTCCCCAAATCCAACGGTCGCGCAAACACGACTTGCTCGAGCGAAGCCGTGTTGGCAATGTCATACCAAAGCCAGTGGCTCGACATGGGGGCCCTGAACAGCGTTACACGTCGCAAATTGGGCCAAAGGCTCCAGCAGTTGACGGTGAAGGTCTGCGGCATAAAGGTCAAGGCCGGGTAGTCTCGCAGGCACACAAGCTCTTCGAGCCGGGAAAGCCTTTGGAAACCGTCGGTCAAGGTCGGTCTCACATCGAGATGGTCGTCGTATCCAGACAGACTCCCGAAGGGCATGTCGACTATGAGCCGCTTGAGAGTGCCGCAGACCTCGCAAAACAGCTCGCGCATCCACATCGCCGTAGGTTTGTCGTCCAAGGATTTCCCGAATGGGCTTATGTAGAGGGACGTGATGTGTTTGAGAGACAAAGTCGGTGGTAGGCTCTTGAGTGGGGGAGACAGGATACTGAGCAGAAGCAGGCTTAGACGCTTGGTCGAGTTGACGTGCATGCATCGCTTCCGGAGAAGGCGGATCGTGAAGTCATATGTTGACCGCGAGACCAGCGTGAAGGCAATAAGGGCTCTCGTCGCGCTGTGTGAAGCGGGTAGGATCGCGGATTTATTCATCGGGAGGAGGCTCTCGATAACGTGCAAGACAAGCTCAGGCGGGAGTCGCTGCCGTTCATGCTGATTGAGCGACATCCCCAAACGTTTCTGTGCAGTTTGAGTAGGATTTGCGATGCCTGGAACCGAGGAAGTAAGTGCACGATGCCCGGAGAGCTGGACTCATGAGGGCGAGGTAGCGAGAGACGTTGGGTGAGTAAGGAACGTCATCAACAGGCAGGCACCAACCCGGTGAGGGAGGGGTCCTGGGGTTACCCCACTTTCTCCGCGACGCCCAATCCGGGCCACGCAATTCCGCTTCACCGAGACTCTGAGAACTTGCGCTTCACACAAACAACGTCTATCCTCAATACGCTTAATGGGTTTCGGACAGTCTTTTTCAATCAAACGTTGCCTCCCTTATGGACACCCGGTCATTCATCACATCGTTCGGCCTCGTCCAAGAGGCTTAGACAAGTCACTTCTTCCCAGCCATTTGTCATAAGAGCTCCTTCTCAGCCACGAGCCCCGTTGACTTTGGCTGCCACAGGGAGCCTCTCCTTTGTGTCTCTTTCGAATACGGCTCATCCGACGAAAGCTGCTCATCAGGCAGCCGTCTGGGGACAGAGTCGACCACCGGTCCACCCTGCCACAACGTCGCACTCCCCCTTCTCAGACCGGTGTTGGCCAGCTTCTGAGACGTAAACTCCGGGCTAGATGCGGGCGATGATTCGGATCCTTGAGGCTCTTCAAAACCACCCGCCATGGGCGAGTCGACCAGCGCAGGAGGGACGCTTGCGTCTCTTGTCGCGGCCTGTTCCGTCCCCTCGGGCTCGAGACTGACGACCATCCTGCCGCCTCGGATCTCGCCTCTTCTCATCCGATCGAGGCCACGGTTTATGCCGTCAAACCCCTCTTCCACGCCGAGAAGCTCGGGAGGGCTGACGAGGCCGCTCTCCAACAGCCTCTCGAGCCAAGTCACAAGCGCCTCGCCGACCGCGGGCACGTCGTGGAAGACCTTGATGGGGACGGTGTGATACGCCACCGCCTCGGGAGCCTGTTCCTTTGGCAGGCCCGTCAGGCCTATGAGATGCTTTAGTGTAGGGCTGCTGTTGCGAGGGGTGTCAGGCGGGCTAGGCGGCGCTCCGACATCCTGGGACGGCGTCAACGCGCGCAACAGCCAGCCGGCCGACTCCCTACCGCTGGTGTCCAGAGCGAAGCGCAGGTTCTTCCCGACGTTGGCCCGGATAATATCGATCGCCCGCGACGGGTCGTGGCTGTCAACCAGCAGATCGGGCCGCAGAACCGTGTGGTTCGACAGCCGCAGTCCGTGCCTCAGCTTGTCGACGACGGTGACAACCTTCAACCCGGCCAGCCGCGCGAGCTGAACGGCCAAGTTTGCAGACGTCGACGAACCGCCCCAGATAACGACCCAATCCCCCGCCACGGCCCTCTCGTGGTCCCGGATCCCGCTCAGGCACTCGGCGCGGATATCCTGCGGCAGGCTCTCGGCGGGGATCTCGCGCAGCAGCCTCGACAGGTCCGGCCCTCCGAGGACGCTCGAGAAGTCGACGCCCATGCAGACGCCGAGCGAGAGCACGGCGGCGACGAAGGCGACGCCGAGGGTCGCGCGCGCGGGGGGGACACGTTGGGCGGGAGCGCGCGGCATTGAAGTCCGATGTCACGACGTATTGCTGGTAAGCCGCTTTCCGAAGGTCGCGGTAGTCGGTAGAGATGACAAGGACCCTGTCGCCGTCGCGGAGACGGCTCTTCGAGTCTCGCTCACGGCGGACGACGCGGCCGACGAGCTCACGGCCCGAAATGTAGGGGAGCGTTGGGATTGCAAAGTTGAAGTCACTGGATTTGGAGCTTGTTAGTCAACAGGCTGCGAGGGGTACCCCTAGCATCCTTTGGAGAGGGTGTATCATGAGGACATACGGCGCTTTCCAGTCGATCGGGTTGAGGCCGATGTGCTCCGTCTTCACCAGCACCTCCCGCTCATCGTGTATCTTGGGCACCTGGTATCCCTCTGCCGTCTCGTACGGATGTTTCGCCGCGTATAGGATGAGCACTGTCTGTGTCTCTGGAATGTCTGCCATGGCTTCAGTGTCCACGGTTCCGTCTGTCTCATCGATCGGGGGCGAGAGTGAGGGGAGGGGGTTGGGCGAAAGTGGCTGTCTGCGGGCGTTCGACGTCGTCTGAGTGAGTATATTTCCTTCCTCGCCTTGGCCAACGGTTCCCCTGTTACGTTATGTTGTGTAGAGTTGAGTTGAGTGAAATTCGAGAACCACGAACAAGCCTCCAAATAACTGCAGGAAAAAGAAAAGAGTTGGGGGAATGCTCCAATCACTTTCACAATGGAATTGACAGACTTTTCCCCCCGCCGGTCTCTCATTTGACTATTCTGCTGAAGATAAGAATTGTCTCTCCCTCTTTTCCCCTCCCGATATCCGGAGGGTTCGTCGATCGGCGGTGTTCTTTGGGTGCCGGGGGAGAATTACGTGCTCTCGCAGTCCCGCATTGCGTGATTCTTCCCCAAGATGGCTGCATCGCCATCGACCACACAGAGACCCCCGCGAAACCCCCAAAAGCAACCAACAGAGCCAGGTTTTCCCGATAACGAGCCGGTTCATTCGAGACCGCCGCGTCGAACTTTCACATACGGCCGGCTAATTGGAGCATTGATGGCAGCGGAGTGGGCTCCCCCTGCATTGGTCACGCTGAACGCTCACGTCGGCCCTTTTGTCATAGTATTGGCTTTTGGCGGCATGACCTTCCGCGCTTGGGGTTGCCGAGGATGTTGCCGGTCTAGCTGTCTTCGTTCGACAAGCGGTGCTTTGCCCGCCCGGCCGACACGGAAGGGGAGAGGATGGGGCCGAGCTGAACCAACGACAGCCGAACTAGCTAGAGCCAACCCCTCCCGGCGCTCCACTATGCCTGTCACGACATGTCGCAGGATTGTTGCCAATCTAGATAGGGCCTTTGACCATGTAAAATGCTGAGTAATACATATCGCTGGCTTTGAGGGCCCGCGGGTAGTGTGGTCGAGGGCGGTTGCGTGCCGGAGCAGCTTTTCTGCGCTGGCGTGATCGAAGGGTCGAAGCAGCCCCAGGGCCGTATTACACGAAACTACGCCAGTCGGCGATTCGGCGAATATAGCTCGTGATTGACCGCACCCCTTTCTCCAGATTAGAGATTCGGTGTTTTCGGACCCACGCTACACTCGTCTTCCTGAGGATAGAACTGTAACTCAGCATAGCGGGAGACGTAAACATGCCTACCGATAATCAGCACAAAGTTGGAAATTAGGGTACTTGGTACTAGTGTTAAGAATTGAGCAGCACTGAAAAAGAGCCGCACAGTCTTTGCAGCGTTGTCGTTGTTGTTATTGTTGTTGCTGTTGATGGTTTGGATCCTGACATGGGCACAAGCAGAAGTAGCAGGCCCCGGTTGCACATGCAGACACGAAGGCACATGGGAGAAATAAATAGACATGCCTTTATCCCAGCCCTGTCAGTTTTGCCATGACAGATGACGAAACCAGCGTTGTCGATGTTGCAGATCCTGAGACTTCATCATTCTGACGAGCGCACCAATCTGCGTACCGCCTCTAACCGGCTCTAACTAGCCTCGGCAGACGGGTTTATCATGGCATTCCACTTACCCAGGCCAGTCTCACCGAGAACCTACATAATCTTGACCTAATCGTGCTGCATTGGCCAGAATCAGTCACCATGGAGTAGGTGCGAAGTCAGAAATGCTTTACCAACCCGTTTCCGAAGCCGAGGGGTTGGAATGTTTCCCTGTCGTTTGTCGACCACCTCTCGGCCCGGCGGTAGATCTGCCACACTTTGCTTTATCCCACCCTCTCTTTCGTTTCCTTTGCCTCCAGTATCTTCTTTTTCTACTCACAACCCGTCATTATATGAGCGCTAGTACCGAAATAGATTCGGAATTCGTGATAGGACATATAAGGCGTTAATTACTGGCTGCATCTAACGGCATCGTTTTTACGACAGAACTTTTGTTGCAGAGAAACATTCTGATTGAGCTTGTATACATGCTTCCAACTTTTCCTCGTATAAATCATTATTGCTCTTAAAAGGTATGAATGAAATCAAACTTTGGTTAGAGACTGAGTACGAAATGAGACCTCATCCCCAAAAGAAATGGCCCACAGGCTCAAGGCTCGATCCGTCGGAGCCACACCTTCCTTTTAATAATTCGGAAATACTCGACTGCCCTCGATAGCGTCGACGTTGAGCGATCTGTCTCCGTGGTCTCCTTAGATACTTCGGAACTAATCGAGTACTTCCGCACCATGACGTACTCGGGCAACGGTTTAGAGAGGGCAATGTGCTTGATGCTAGTCTCCGCGTTATCAAAAACCCTCGGAGTAAAATCCTCGGGTATGGGCCCCCGGTACTGGACCTGGCCCGAGACGGTGCCCCGGCTGCGTCGCCGTGGCACGATCTCATTCTCGGAGCCACTAGGCGATGGCGGTGGCTTTGGTTCCAAGCCGACATTCTCAAATGGAGCTACTAAGTTGCTGAAGCGCTCGGCTTTGTGCCCGTACAACGTCCTCGCAGCGTGGCCGAAGATGCCCTCTAGCTGTTTGATATCTTCCGATGTGATGTTGATCTGGAGCTCGGCGTAGTAAGGGCTGATGAACTCGATGTAGATTCGTAGGGCGCTATCAAACCGCGCCCGCGTGATATCGGATAGTAGCTGGTGTGATTCGGGGGTTCGTGAGATGAATTCCTTCCATTCTCCGACGGCCAGCAGGAAGGCAGTATTCTCTCCAGAAAAGTCCCGTATTGTCGAAGACTTCCGGCGCGGGAATTCCGGACCCCTATCCACATTGCGTTCGAGTGCGCTCATGCTCATAAGATCCTAAAGCTGGCTGGTGCTCCTGTTATATTTGCGAGTGTATTCCATCCCACTGCGGCGGGTGACCTAGCGTTGGCCAAGCAGATAATCACAGAATTTCCTTTTGGCACGTGCCTTTCCTGGCCCCCGAGCTGGTGATGGACTCGAGTGGCTAGCTGCCAAAGTGTCTTATGCTTGAGGAATCACTAATAGGGCAGGGAGATGATAAAGAATCAAATGGCCTCTTGAATAGGCAACCCCGAGGTAATGTCTGGTTTTCTGAACGAGCTACCTTGGTGTAAAATAAACACTCATCGTGTGAATGAGAGGAGACGAGGTATAAATTGTCTAGTCACTTCTTTGACATGCGCAGGGTTACAAGCCACGTTTGGATTGCATGCAGAATTAGCTGCTAGTGCAGGCCGGAAAAGGATCACCTTGTAGCGCTATTTTGGCTAAATTTCCCTCCGGTTCAACACAAGAGCTTGGGTGCGCCACCCTCGGACGCCCTTGATTCAACGTAGTCTCCAAAGTACCACACAGGTATAATTATTCAAGGTCCAAGGAGCTTCCTCCCAAAACAAAAAAAAGTTGTACATGGAAAAATAATGATAAGATTATTTTTTCAGGCAGAAAAGGAGGAATCAAAGACAAGACAGGCAGAAGTGGCCTCGATTTTATTTATTTAAGGGAGAGTACAGTGGAATCGAAGACAGGAGCCCTTTTTTGGCTAAGACAGGGCATGTCAAACCGGTGTAAGTGTACTTCACCAGCCATGAAGCCGACGACGAGTATGCTGCTGACAACCTGTTCTATATCACAGTGCATGCAAACCAAATACATGGATGTCGTTTTCCGTACCGTGTTTTCGCCAGAAGCATGTCGAGCCTGCGAACTTACGTGGCTTGCAATTGAGGCGTTCGAAGAGACATCACAACTGGCGTACACCGTCCCTGTTAGAAAACAGACGAGATGGAGGGCATGAGAATGGATCAAGATGCTGCAGCCGAGAACTGACCGTGAAATTACGCGGCAATCAGGGATTTCATCTTCAGTCTACGTACTAATGCTTAGGGAGTCACGCCGTGTAAGCTTTCGGCAGCGATAACAAATGGCTGACTGAGTGCGGACGAAGCCGGCCCAGACCATGATCAACCCATAGGCAAGGACACTAGTCTTGGGAGGTGTGGCGCTCGAGGTCCCTCAGGCTGTTTGGAGAGGACCAAAGTTCGCCAATAGGTCCAAGGGGAGGGGGGTTGCGGTTGGGAATAGTGGCCTTTGGCGAGGTACTTACTGAAATGGCTAAATTATAGTTTTACACCATTTCTATCCGTCACCTGCTGATAGTATACGCATATCCGGCATAGGCGGAATGATTTAAAGCTATAGCAAGAATTTTGACCATATCTTATCTGGAAAAACAAATAGAGGACAAAATGCGACATTCCAAAAGCCTGTTCAAGATATTATCAAGTCCAACTTCTCAATATGTTGATGGTATGCCTTGCGAAGACTGGAAAGTACTTCTCTATCTGTAGACATTTCTTTACGCCTCCTGAGACACCGAGAGCTCCCCGTGATTCAGTTTCCGGACTAGCTTCGATTGGGGCTTAGGTGGAGGGCATCCAGCTCGGGGCGGGAACGCTAACCCTTGAATTGTGAGGAACGCCTCGAAGCCCAGATACTCTCATACTCCGGTCTTGATTTCTCCGAGGAGCCCTTCATTCCTGAAATGGTAGCCCACTTAGTCGAAGACAGGGCGTCGCCGAGCAATGCTTGTACTTCCTATTGTCAGGTGACGGGAACACAAAGACGGCGTCGGCCCCTTGTCCCCGGCCTTTGTCCGCGCTCCAAGTATTGATGATATCGCCTCGACTGCAGCTAAGTCCTCCTCTCCAATCAAGCGGGTACTGTTTTCCCCGGACACACACGGTACGATGACGCCAACCAGCTCATGGTGACGGTGTCGTCAGCGGAACCTTCGCAACGAGCTTCTACCCGGAGCTCACTGATTACATTCGCAATCACATGTGGTGGTCGGAACAGATCGTCCTGTCTGGTGAAAGACATGACAACTCAATTCAGGAGACTTCATGACTCAGGGCGAATTAGAATCACACGCGATGGGTACGCATATATTTGGTATAGTGTCTCTTTGCCGTTGGAATGAGAGGGAGGTAGGCGGATGCCACCTGTGGCTTGGGCAGAAAGGCGGATCCTTGTTGGCCAATCTTAACATCATCTTATTCGAGCCGAGATGTTCTCCACGACCCCGGGCCGGAACTGAGACGTCATTCCGACGTTCGGGTAGAAAGTCAACAAGGCGGAAATGTTATCTATGAGAATAGAACTATATGCGGCGAATTCGTAAGTGACCGCTCGGTCCAGACCAGCCGTTTTCATTTGAGAAGTAAGCCAAGACGGTCTCGACCCAGTCTCGCAGTACAAAGAAAAAGTCATGGGCCTGAGTGAGGTGACATACCAGGCCCCATCTCATTGATGAGCAGCTCCACAATCCTGAAAGCGCGTCAGTGGCTCGGGCAGGAGTAGTGATCACCAAACGTAATCCTTACCCACAAGCTGGGAGCATATTCTGTCTCATGAATAAGGCGTGACTTCTGATGATCAATCCCGGTTTGGTTTTGCTTTCAGCGATAACCTCAGGGATCAAGGCGGGTCCGCGGAAAAAATCAAGCGAGGGGAAGAGGTGTAGCTGAACATAGATGATAGAATGACCATGACAAGGAGCGATGAGGAGCTTTAACTGACATTAGAGCAATTAGATAAGTGCACCTCAAAACGAGTATCAGAGGTGCCCTGAACTGGTTAAAATTGTGCACGAAAAGATTTAGCTTTGAGAATTCGCAGACTAAAACAAGTAGGGGTATTTAATGCCTGGTATTTAACGCCCAGAACATCTTTGCTGTCCCAAGACACAACGCGCATAGGAGAACCATCGAATCTAGCGCAGGGGTATACGTCCTCGACTGCACAAAGCTCTTGGAAGCAACTTCGATGTTATCGTATGCGCAATTGGTGACAAAAACCTTGGGTTTCAAGCTCCTAGTCGAAAAGAATGGGCCACCATAGACGGCTGGGGGTTCTGGCAATTGCGCCATCAAAGAAGTTTCGGGTTTCAACCCAACTGTTCGCATCTGTCGACAACCTTGCAGCTGTTTATATCAGTGAATCGGTTTTACAACCTGGATAAAAGATTGAATGAATTCCTGTTTATCTTTTGCTTTGAAAAAGGTGTGGATGTTGTTGCATGTTGTTTCGGAATGTTTGATCTCAAGAAGTTGGGCATCTCCTTCCTGTTGAGGCTTTTACTGCTAAATTGAATCCAGGAAACATTGGCACAGTTTCTTAACCCCATCGATTCTCTTAACCTTGTACTTTGCCAAAAGTAAGGAGACTAATCAATATGCAGTTGCTACAGCGCAGTTACGTTCCGCTTTACATCATCGCGCCTTCCCAATCTTGCCCGCCGTCGGTGTTATTCCAACCACGAGAGAGGTGTGAGCTTACAAGATGATAGAGGACTCGAGGTTAGTGTTCGAACATAAGGGCATAAAGTGGGATGATGCTTCTCAGGAATTTCTATGACTTGAGTAAGTCCAGGCTACGGATTCCGAGTCTTGTGATATTTCCCAGAACACCTGGAAGTTGTTGATGGAGTCAACGGCATCAGGCATGGTCTGATCGAGTTTGGTACGGACTATCAAGATCTGTCAAATTGTTGATTTGGTGACCTTAACACATTTTAATGGAAAGTAACACACTGAGACCAGGATCCCAATTGCTGGCCATACCGGAGCAGCATACGGCTGCCAACGGGTACCTGTCTCTAACAGTCAGACGTTTTCAACGTAGTAGAGTGGTTCCATGGGCTCGAAATGACCTTATATTAGCCAATCGTAATAATCGCTGCCACATTCTGTATCATTGGTTAACCCTTCTTACTCTTAATCAACTTAATTGAGTTAAAACCCCGATTCCAGAGTAAGAGGAGACCAACGGATCGCAATTCAGTGATGATTTTTCATCAAGGTGTCAATGGATTCAAGCGTAGCCTTTTCGCTTACATGACTCCGTGATGCTTCACTGGAAACACGGATGGTCCCTGAACCATTATACGATCCTGCTTTTTAAGCTTCCAACTTTGCCAACTTTTTTAATCAGTGACGAATAGTCAAACCTTCACTTGGATGGAATGACGTACGAGGATACTTGATGTGCAAAATGTCTGCCATAACAATGATCAGTCGCTGAAGATAGCTACCTTCATATTTCTTCATCTCGATGAACGACATCATCCAGGACGCAGCACAAGCTTCCGACGGCAGTTATTCGAATGGCGCACCGAAAGTTCACTCAGCCATGAACCCGTCTGAAGGAATCCAAGTCGACCCCGATGGAGACCTCATCCTCCACGCAGGGCAGCAGACAGACAAGCCTGAATTATTATTCCGCGTCTGCGCGAGCGCCTTGCGGCGCTCATCCCACGTCTGGAAGAAGATGCTCTTCGGCCCATTCGAAGAGTCCAAGCCGAAGACCGGGACATGGCTGGTGAGCCTCCCCGAAGACGACACTGAAGCGTTAAGAATTCTTCTGAACATCATCCATGCGAACTTTCCACTAGTGCCGAATACACCGACTTTGGCCGAACTGTATGAGGTCTTCCGGATGGCGAACAAGTACGATACGATTCCCGCGCTGAAGCCGTGGGCGAGTGCGTGGCTGGAGGTGGCTGAGGGTTGTGCGACCGCCACGGACGGGAATAGCGTAGCTGCGTTGACATATGTTGCCTGGGAGCTGGGACAGGTCGAGCTGCACAGGAGGATGATGAAGGATCTACTGCTATATTCATCTATAGACAAGGACGGATGGATGGTCACGTATGATGGCGTGGTTCTTGATGATTTTGATCCTCTGGGCCCCCCTGCGTTACTCGGTAATGGCGAACCTGTCAAACATCCCATTTCCCCCACTTGAACCTTTTATATCCCTATTGGATTTAGGACTAACGAAAAGTCTCAGACTTTTTACGGAAACAACAGCAAGACATCTTGGGTACGCTGCCTCTCCAACTCAACTCTGTTATCGCCGATTTAACGCAAGGGCCGGGCTGCTGCGTTGACAAAAAAGCCTCCCCTGAAGAGAAGGCCAATTGCAACGACATCATCCTTGGAAGCCTCTTGAGGGGCATGGCCAGAACGAGAGGAATGGTTGCTTTGAATTTAGTAGGGGATGAAGTTGAAAGCGTGGCGAAGTTTGCCGATACCATCAGAATCATCGCCGAGACCATATCCATCTACGACGGACACAACGGAAAATGCAACCCTACGCCAAGGATCGTTACGGCTCTAAACAAAATAGCCAAGGGCCAAATAGTCAAGCTAACGAAGATGAGTGTAGAAAAGATGGATAAGAGAAGGGAAGAGCTGGGGCTTCATAAAACATCATCACATAAGACAATTGAATTTAAAATATCTGGGAAAGGCGACGTGAGTATGGTGCCATTAAGAACGCAGATAAAAATTAATTGATGAAGTCAAATTTCGAGAGTATGACCACGTGCTAATTTATGAAATCAACCGTAATGACAATCTAGCTCATAATGCCCTTGTGACCATCGCCATCAGCGTCCTTAAAGGGGTTAAGCTTGTCGACAAGAGAGATTTTCTTGCCTGTAGCATCATGCTTGTTATCGGTGCTGGTAGTAGTCGACCCATAGCGAGGCTGTAAGATAGTTAATTGATATTCAGTGACAGCGTGCGGAGTACCATACATCAGACTTGTCCAAGGACGAAGCGCCGTGAGCAGTCCCGGTAGCATAATTGGCATCATCCTGAATGCCAGTAGGGTGAGTACCATGCAAAATACCCTTCGTAGTACTGGTAGTAGTAGACTGATCACCTACATTGTGACGAGAGTTGGCAGTTTGTGCTGCAGCGAGGCTGTCCGAGTCGTGGGTGGTGGTGTTGGTGTTGTGGCCATGGTGAGTGGAAGCCACTGCGGCAGCCGTGGCGGCTCCAGCAACTCCGGTGCCAGATCCGTGGGAGTGGCCGTGCTTGTGAGTTCCGGTTATGCCAGCGTGCTCGGAGGCTGCGAAGCCCTTGTCGATTTTGCCGGGGCATCCATCGAACTCGCTTTGTTTGTGATGACTGGAGCCGTCGAGGCTACCCTTCTCCCGAGTGAACTCATCAAGCGTCTTGGGAGGAAGGGTGGTGGCGCCATGGTGCACGGGCTTGGCGTGGTGCGTTTCATGGACCGGCACGGTCGTATGAACGACATGGGGCTGGATCGTCTCCTTCTGAATGACGGGTTGAATGTGCTCGTGGACGTGGTGGTGGACGCGCTCGCCCGTCACAGCGGGAGCGGCAGACGAACTGTGAGTAGTACTATGGGTCGTGGAAGTGTTCTTGAACTTGGCCTGTTCACGGTCCAGGGTATCCTTCAAATCTCGCTCGTTTCCGTGTTCAAAGGTCTTGTGTGCGACAGGGACGACATTGTGATGATGCTTCTCAGGGCTGGCAAAGCATGGGTTAGCGAAGTTTTGGACGATACTGTAGCTCCACCTACAGAGTCTCCTGGTCCTTGATGGGCTGCACGGTGGTGTGGTGGTGATCTTGGTGAATGTCCTTATCAACCGCTGTGGTTATCTCCTCATGACGGTGAGGGCGGACCTGCTCCTCGGTGACGGCCTTGTTGACATCCTCATCAACGGTGGTCTTGTGATGACCTCCCTTCGAAGTGAAATTTTCAACGGCTTGTCTGGCTTTATCCATGTTGGCTGTGGTGTCTATAGTTTGTTGATTGTTTTAATTGTGGTGCGAGTGTTGAATGAAAAATGCAAATAGCTATCTGGAAGAAATTTATCGTATTATATATAACTTGGCGACATATAGTGTTTGGACTTTTATTACGAAGCGCTTGACGCGTGATTGACAAGACATGAACGTCATGAGACATTAGGCCGCGAGATGATGAGGCGCCACCATCGACATAGCTTCGGTAAATGCCACCGTTCTTTTTCTTCTCGATCTCGGGAATAGCTAACTAAAGCGAGCAACTGCGATACAGCGCGTCATTTCTTGGTCACGATGACTGTTGGCTGAAGTGCATCAAGCTCATGCTGTGTAACGATGGAGTCCGAGCATCAAACCGCTCAGCTGGTATGGGTTCCGAAACAGAGCTACCAGTGTGCCGCTGACGATGTTGAGGAGCAGCCGAGCGAGACGATCTTGGCATGGCGTTTATCGGTGGATACATTTGAAAACGGATCAAGTCTCATTAGTCTGATCTGTGGGTCCAGTCGACGGAAAAGATATTGGTCATTGCTTAAAGTGTTCCCAGCGCTGTGGCTTGGACAATGGTTTCGTGGCTAGACCCGTGTTAGGCCGGCATAGCTCCAGATGAAGGCGTCATAATGCGATGTGGCTGCAGACCACCTCCTCGGAAACGGGTAGTACCGCTCCAATCCTTGACGATGATCGCGGGGATATCTTGGTAGCCTATGGTAATAGATGAACGGTAGCCTGCCCAGTATAACCCTTTGCAATTGCGCGTGCTTTCCTTTCACTCTGACGATAAGCATGAATCAGCGATCTTTCACGTCGAAACGGTGAAAAAGAATCGATGTCATCAACGGATTTCCCTCAGTTGACTAGATCATGTGGAAATGCGCATTTGGCTGATGATGTGCTCGATGCCACCGATGCGTTTGGTCTGGGCTTGTTTGCCCATCAGGCGGTAATGACTGTGATTCCTTTTTTGTAAATGCTTGGCTGACTAACACAGAATGACCTCTTGAAACTTGATGATATGTTTGCCCTCGTCGGCGCTTTGGTGGTTTTTGAATTAAGACAACGGGTTCTTGGTCTCAACCTCTACATCTACCCCCCTGTGACTTTCTTGCTTGCAGCTTTGACCATGTCTTAGCAACGGTACCCTTGGCTTGAAGAAAGAACGGACCATTCCAAAGCTTTCGGCAAGGTCTCATTTGCTCCTCCTGGCGACTTGGTTTGTCAATTGAATATCGAAGTTGAATTTAACGGCAAAATTTGTGCAAAGCTCCCGAGCAAGTGAAAGCAGTACGCAGTACATCTAGCTGAGCTCTTGCCGTTATTGTTCATTTTGAGAAAGCTAACTTTCGTGAATCTTCAGTAGACACAGAGTGTGTCGATGTCGAGAGGTGCTGGGATCAAGATAGTAGAGAGAACATGGTCGCAGTTGCTTGCTAGTATATAGGCATGTAAAGCGGCCTATGTTCAAAAAACAATCGCAAAAATTGTTTTAGGAAGGATTTTCCGAAATGTTGGTTGGTTCTTCTTTCAACCAATTTGTGGCTCGGAGCTAGCGCCGAGACAAGTAAACGAAGCCTTGACTTATATCACTATGATGATCTAATTCAGCCCTAATCAACACTTACTACGTATTAGACAACCAGAAGAGTGTCTTCCACAAGGTTGAGCGTGTAAAGGTGTTGAGACATCTCGTAAGGAACTGCATCGTTTAGGCAATCGCAAGCCTTCGCCATGCAGATCCAGCTGTGAAAATCATCCATCAACGTAACTAAATGTAAGCTTAACGTAACCTTAGTTTTTGTTGCAAAAAGCACTTTTACGCCCATTGCAAAGCGTGGTAACCTTCAAACGTCAATCTGCGCGACGTGTTTGGGCAGTAGAATATTAGCCATAAAAATTTGGATCTGTGAATGTCGCGAAGCACGGACATAAATCATCTAGGTATTGGAAGCTTCGTAATAATCACTGGATAACGTATTTGGTCCCAGTAAACTCGCCATTAACTCGGAGTCATAATAGCCAAAAGATGATATGTAAAAGATTCTGTCACGCAGTAATAAGACCACAAGTTAGTTGCTGACTAGGGCGCGTATATATAGCTGTCAGGGAAGCTCAGTCACCTGACAAGGCACCTGACATGAGGAATCCTATGTGCTGATCCCAGTATGTTACGTGACAGATCCAAACACTTCGATTGCATCGAAAAACATGACCTGGAAAGGTTATGACTCCCTCGTTGGACCCTCATGACGGGCCTCTGATGGAATATATCTTAAAATTCACATTAAACCCCTAGATATGACCTAAAATATTGAAATACTGGTTGGTAAAGTCAAACTGAGAATCCTAATTATTTAGACGCGCCGCGTTGTAAGAACTTCTCGAGATCCTGCGCTGTGCCTCACTTAGAGCAATTGACGTCTAGGTATGTACTGGGGGAGGCAATTTATAAACCTGTCTCATCAAAAGAATACGCAAAACGGGGTAAAGCAGGTGACACACTAAAAGAGAGTATTATTATTCAGGAAAAGTGGTCAGCAGTATGGAGCTGCCATGAGCAAGAGCACTCTCTCAACAAACAGCCGTTCTGCCCGAATTCAGTTCATTCTTCATTCAGTCCCGAATAGGTTATCGCAAGAAGGATTGTTCTCTATTGAAGCCACGAAATACATAAAGAGTAAACTTTCTCCGTCCAAGATGTCCAACCGAAACCTCAATCAAACTTGGAGAGGAGTTGTCTTCCAGCAGTACGTCTCAGATCATGCCGCCAACGCCCTTTTTCCTGTCCGCTATCTCATCAACAATGAGCAGTGGCACAAATATTATTGGATTCGGGTTTTTCAGAAAAGCGACGTCCAAAGCTTCCGCCGCTCTGTGCTCGACTTTGTTGTTGGTAAACGCAACGAAGAACCTGTTTTCGACGACCAAAACATATCTGTCCGGCCCTACGTGAGCCTAGTCCTGTCAACGTTACGGACCCAACACAAGCAGCGACCCAGTAGACAATCGATCAGCAATATGCAGCTACTCAGCATGATAGCCCTGATGCTACTCGCTACAGCAGCCAAGGCATGGGGTTTTGTCGTCTATGCTGTTTCTGAGTGCGAGACGGCTCTGACGGCGAGTATTCGGACGATGAAGATCGTGACTGCAACGAAAACACGACCAGTCACCGCGATTTCGAGCTGAGTAACATAGGAAACTGCTGGACCTACTTTTACGCCAACGAGAACGACTGCAACAATGATGGATATTAGCAGCTTTGTGACGCCACCGACCGAGACCAGTACACTGGGCCCAACTACGAATGGAACTGGTACGATGTCAGTCAATGCTGAAGGATACAACGTGTTGTATTTTCATCAAATAGTTTGAAACCCTCTGTGGCCGAAAGAAAGCGGCCACTGCGAATGTCTCGCTGTCTGTCAAATTGTTCTATTCTTTTACGCTCATTGGAGACAACGTCGGGCCCATGGGATTTCATTCTTGCACTGTCATTTTTGCAATCTGTCTTAATGAAGCCATAAAAAGAACGTTAAAGTACGTAATTGGCAATAGCACTCGCCGAGGGCTTCAACCATATGCTAATCCTGCTTTTATACATCTATGGCAAGTGCGCCGTGAACCATGCCATTACGGTCGTACAGAAGAAGTGCGCGGAGGACGTTATTTAACGCGAATTCTTTTTCTTCCTGTTTTGTGCAATCTTGAGATCAAAACGTTCAAGCCTCTATTTGGTTTCTTCGGAAAATGTTAGGAGCGCGATGGCCGCGATATTTGATACAAAAGTGACGTTCACTGTTACTCGGCCAAAAAGATACCCACAAGGCACTTGCCCATAGGCGATTGTTTATGCATGTCGTTAGAACAAGTGGGATGAGCCTCATTTTTACTGACTGCTAGTGGACTGTAGTACTTTGAGGCTACGTTGGTGGTGTTTTTGTCTTCGATTGTTACTAGGGGGCTACGCTTCTCTGCCGGGACTGGCCGGCCGTTGCTCCTCAATTGCTGATCAGCCGGAACTCGGCTGCGGGTAGCCAGGCTCCCCGTGTGATTCTTACCGATTAACTTCGGCCGGCTTGATCAGAGAAGCAGAACGTAAAAGAGTTTACAGATCGCTGACTAGCAAGGACTGCCCTCATTGAGTGGGTACCTGAAAGTCGAGTATCTCAGTGCAATACACTCATGTATGCGCCCTTGCCCTCACCACCAGGGCAGGTGTTTTGCACTGCTGTGTAGGCAAACATGAAGATACGGGTTCTTGACATGTTGCTGGACCCATGATGACGGGGTGAGTTTGCATCGAAGTTGCACCAAGCGATACAGTTTGAGAATTCCAAGCGGCTGGGTGGAAAAAAAAGTTAGATTAGTCCAAACTCAAAGGTCTACTTAAGTGTGGCCTACTTCGCATGGGCAATAAATTCTAAGTTCTACATTGCAGTAAACTTGGCTCACCGGAGCAAATTTGGTTCCGAAATTTCTTCTGCCCACAATGTCCACACTGGCCAACATCCCGATAATCCTCTCACAAATGCCGTCATCGTCATCACCACTTCTGGGCGAAGAAACCGAGACGCCAAGGCGTGAATGTTGACTGACCCCATAATCCAGCCAAGACATATGAAATGAACCAATGGGCACTTTTCCTGATCACGCTTTTCGTTATTGCTGATGTGACGGTTGCTTCACCGGCTCTTCCAGCGAATCGATTTCTGCCAAACGCAGCATCAGCCCAAAATGAGACAATCTCCAGAGACTTGCTAGAGGCTGCAGTCAAACTTCCGGAATGCGCGGTAATAACCATCACATAGGATTGTAGAGTGCAAATATTGGCTGACTCTCTTCTATTAGACCCGTTGTGTCAGCGCCGAGTTGGCCAAATCTTCATGCCAGCCAATGAATTCGAGCTGCATATGTACGAATCAGGAGCTCCTCAAAAGCACCGAGGGTTGTGTAGCAACCAATTGCACCATTCCAGAAGCCCTCCGTGAGTATTAAGTGCTCGCGTACAAACGGATTCCTGACTCATAATCCATGTGTGTTCAGGAGCCCAGAAACATCAGAAGTTGTCTTGCGAGGAGCCGATCAGACTCAATACCAACCAGAGCTCAATCATGTGGTCATTGTTTACAGCTGCTTTGATATCCGTTATTGCTCGCCTCCTTGCAAAGAACCCGGCTCTTGGCTCAGCGACTACTTTTTCCACGGATGATTGGATCATTCTCGTATCTCTGGTAGTTTCCTTCTCCACATATTGTACGTGCTTTTTGAAGTCTGCTTGCTGATGCCGTCGCGGTGAAGGTGGCTCTGATTGCTGGAGACATTCCAATGCAAATAGGTAAGTTCAACAAGGAAAAAGCCCGCTGCAATGTAATCAGTAACCGGACTAAAATTGTTTGACAGCGATCAATTTAGGCCTTGGCCAAGATATTTGGATGGTGCCCCCCGACAACATTACGCAAATCTTACTCGTCAGTAGACTGTTCCACAGCACGACTGAATGGTTAATGGAGAGTATTTTATTAATGTTGGCTACTAGATCTTCTTCGTCGAGGAAATATTGTACATCATAGTGATCTGTACGACGAAGACTTCGATTATTATCCTCTACCTACGAATTTTCTATGAGCCATGGGTTCGGAAAGCCTGCCACATTCTCCTCGTTTGTACATTTATTTTTGGCGTCGCGTATATGTTTCACGCTGTATTCGCCAATTGGCCGATCAGCTACAGCTGGACGTTCTGGGATGGCCTCCATGAGGGAAAGGTAAGCATAGGCCATGGGCTGAGTCCCTGGTTGCTAGTAACATACGACGGTTTCTGCTGCTTTTTTTTTTTGGCTTATGAACTAACTTGAAGTAAAGCGAGGAGATATTCTGCTCATTACCTATCTCTACAGTGGCATCAATATTGCGCTGGACTTCTCCCTATTTATCCTTCCAGTCACACAGTTGTAAGTTTCCCCAAGCCTGCACGGCTGCGGTTGACAAACTTCTTACCAAACCTCATAGCGTCAATGTATCATGGAATTGGAGGAAAAAGATCGGTACAAGCCTGATATTTCTCGTTGGGCTAGTGTAAGCCACATTCACACGCAATGCCGCCCACGCGATCTTCAACCTCCATACCTTGGAATGACTTCTGTTCTAACAAGACCAGGGTGACTTTTTCTAGTTGCATTCGCTTAAACACGGTCCTTGTCTTTGGAGAAACCCACAACCCAACATGTAAGCGAACTTCTGAGTTTCTGGACTCTAGAGCTTTTGTCCTCCTTCCTCGGGCAGCCCCACGAACACCCACGGATGCTAATATCGATGATATCGTAGATGATTTTAAGGATCTATGCATATGGTCTTCAGTTGAGATTCATTTGAGTGTGGTGTGCGCCTGTTTGCCGGGAATGACGGCTCTGGTCCGCCGCGTTTCTTTTAAACGTCGACAGTCACGTGCGCCCAAACAACCTGACAATCGACCTCGCGCGGCACAGTCTTTGCCTCGTCAACGCAGCCGATTCTGGTGGGGTATCACAACGACAGGCTCCCGGGGATATCGTATCGTTCCAGGCAGTATGGAACTCCAAACTGGGAGGGACGTCTCCAGAAGTCAACCAATCAATTTTGATGATCAAGCAAGCAACAGCAGTGGGCATCAGGATTCGAAAATTGAATCGCGCGCAGAAATAAGCGACAATTCATTAGCTATCGGAGGAGACGTCGAAGCTACAAACGACGATGGTACAAGTAAAGTCGTCTAAATGATCAGATATAGGCCGGCATCACCTGAAGAGGCTTCTGACTCCTTGCATTTCTTCCCAAATTAGTTTTCATATCGTCCCCGGCTTATGTAAAAGATGGTCTCTACGCGCACCTCTCTAACGCCCACTCCAGCCCATTTAGATTGAACACAATCCTACGCCTGACATGTTCATCCTACATAAACATCAAAGAAATATCATCAGCTTTGAGGATTTTTCCGTTGGCGTCATACCTGCAACGTGATTGAAAGTAATGCAACCTGAAAAAAAAGTTCCTCGGCCCTCACATACAACACACATGTGAACGAGCCGGAGAGCGCATCGAAATCTTGGGACGGTTCCGTCCTCTTGCTCAACTGATAAGGCAACCATATGGAAGTGTATTGCTGTCGCTTGAACTATACGAAACCAAACACTGGATTGGACAGTCGACCCTTGAAGTCGACCAGATCGTGGGGCTGTCGTGTAGCCCACGCCAAGCCTTGGCTAGACTAGTAAGACGCTAATTTCCAGCTCCAACAGACGCAAGATCCATATTGGGAACAATCTCCATTTATGTGGACTGGCAGGGTCCATAGAGCCTAGTAACCATCTCTGTCCCTCCCTGGCGCTTACTGTCAGCAGGGCACACCCACAAATTCCACGGGCAGATTGATGAGTGTTTCTATTAGATGAATACTAGGGCCCGGTTCCAACTCTGACAGTAAGACGCTAAACCTCAGCTAAATACGATAAGGCAGATGTGATTCGTTGTTTTGGTTGAGTGGTAGGCTATCAGATACACCTGCCGTTTCTAGCTTTTGCTTTGATATATCGCGAAGCTGGTGTATATTAATGGCGAAGCAGTCGTGCCAACAGCTTTTGAAAATTCATCACTTCAATCTTAACCTCACTCTGAACGCGAACTCTACATGGAAACAACGATGTGGATCTCCGTGCTCTCGTTGCTTCAACTGGCCTCTGTCGTGGTCGCCACAACATCCCTTCC
Organism: Colletotrichum coccodes; assembly: GCA_020466075.1. Lineage (NCBI taxonomy): Eukaryota > Fungi > Ascomycota > Sordariomycetes > Glomerellales > Glomerellaceae > Colletotrichum > Colletotrichum coccodes. Next base: position 74,936 of record JAIMZG010000042.1, on the reverse strand, counting down.
AGACAGCACGGTTTGGGCGTGGCATGACAGTAGGGACTGGAGACTGGCAGCCAAATGGTCACCGTGAGTGAATCTTCTGGATGTCGCTGGCGTCAAATCCGCGACGAAGAGTAAAACGCAAAATCTTTTCGGGTATCTAACACTAGCAGTATCTTCTTCTTTTCTCAGGCTGAGGGTCAACCCCCTTGCTATCCCGAGTGGGCGATTCACGATGACGGTGCCGGCGCTCAGAATGCGCCAGGCGGTCTCTGCAACTGGCCGAATGCCGGCTGCAACTGCCGTAATCCAGGTGTCTCTATAAACAATCCGGCGCCTTACTTCCCTTTGTATTTTACCTACTACAGTTGCAACAGCAACGAGATCCGGATCCAGTACGCCGTTTACTATCGGAAAGACGGATTCATCGGGAATGGACATGGCCAGTGAGTAAAATTCACCAGATATAACAGAATCCCTTGCTGATTTCTTCAAAGTGACTGGGAATGGGTGATCGTGGTGATCAACAGACAGGACGGAAACCAGTGGCGTCCTACTCGTCTTTGGCTGAGCCAGCATTCCGGTGGACAGTGGCTCAATTGGGGCGACATTCAGAACACATCCGAGTAAGTAAATGACCTCCATTCAACTGGTAAAGATGAGGATACTAGAGGCTAAATATTACAAAGTGATCCTAATGTAGGACAAAGTCACCAAGGGTTCAAAAACCAGGATCATCCAAAAGTTTACGCGGCGTGGGCAAAGGCAAGCAACTCTCGTTTCACAGATCAAGGCTGAAGCTAATTGGCAATCAGCACGGATTTTCCATACCCGAAACACCGGTTACCCGACTATTGCGGACCAGAATGGAGGAGCAGCCAACGAGCGTAACTTCCGTGGTCACGATTGGTGGCACTTCCCTAGTAAGCCCATTGCATTTGATGATAGCATACAGTCAAACATTTTGCTAATGAAGAATTAACAGCATGGTGGAAGGATGTCAACCCAGCAAGCCCTCAGGGTGGTAGAATCGCAGGCATGGATTGGGGATCTGCCTCGAGCAACCCCGTGAAGAACCACTATGACATGTGCTACAAGTAACCTAGTATTGACTGACCATTATGGGGCACGTGGTGATATCTGAATAACTTCGGAGGCTGTCAAGATCCGGGGGTGCTTTGATGTCGAAGATATAACGACAAAAGGACTTTGTTGAGATGTAGATGATCTGTCAACATTGGGTGTAGGTGTGTGGTTGACTCTTCAATTCTAAGGATAGGAAATCTTGTTAAAGTAGTAAGGAACAGACAGCCAACAGTCCTGTTGCCATCAAGTTTCATAGTCGAAAGGCTATGTTTGGTCGCTTGGTTCCAACCACTACGCCGTTGTTTCTTTCATACTGCTCTTAACATGTAGGAAACGATTATGAAGCAAAGTTTTGGCCGGCCTTGTCCAGACGGAACAATTCAAGTGAAGCATGATCTTTCCAGCAAAGACGTCAGTGAATAGTGCTCAATCGATGCTCAGAAGTTACTAAACCCCCTTCTATTCCATTCTTGCCTTCATGGACGGCTTTACTTCTCAACCAACAGATATAGGTCTCCAGAGACTTGTCCTGGGCCTAGCATCTGCGTATTTGAACCATATCCAAGGATATCTATCAAATGCCAGCCGTTGGCTTCAATGTTCCAGGCAGTGGTCGAGGGCTACGACCCTGCTCCAAGAAGGAAAGCCAAGAACAAGACCAAGCCTTCTAGGTTACGATCCAGAAAGGGTCCTCGGCACTCAGTGTTCAATTATTGTTCCAAGGATTGTAAATAACCTTTGTTCTTTGTAGATTGAACTTGAGGCTTTCTCGCCATCGACTTCGGCAAAGACAGAAGGAATAAAGGCCTGCCCTTGTCGCGCCTCACCCCATTCAAAGTAAGTCAACTTTGCTATTCCTCATGATTAACAAAGCAATCAAGAACTATGCTTCGACTGACCAAGAAAAGTAGAGTCCGATGCAGTGGAGGGAGCTCCGTCTCATCACAATATAGAAAGACCTGTCTTTGGGAAGATCACTACTCGAACAGCATCTTTGTGGAATGCACATAAACTAATCAAATGGCAACTTTTTGTTTGAAGCGGAAGGTAATTTCCATTTGTCAGAGCTTGCTTCCTATCACTCATCAACATTGCCTACAAATAGCTGGCTTCTTCTCGCATGCTCTGATACGAACCAATCCAACCAACGCGACACTCAATTTCGAAATTTTACCTTGGCAGAAACTTGTTACTACTTTTCTTTACACCTCCCCTGCATCAAACGTCTGTTTTTTTTCTTTTTCTTACCACTAAACAGTAACGTCAAAATGTCTTCGAATGTCATCGTTCTCCTCGCTTCGGTGCTGGCATCGACTACCTTCGGACATGTCGTCCTTGAGAACCCCAAACCCTTTAAATTTGTCGCAGAGGCCCAACTAACCCTATCTCTACCACAGGTGACGACTTCCCTTGCAAGATCCCGGCTGGCGCCAGCTATGAGATCGACGGTGCCTCCACAGTCATCGCAATTGGCGAGACCTTCGAGGCCACCTTCAAAGGACAGGCTGTACACGGAGGTGGTAGTTGTCAGTTTGCTCTCAGCGCTAATGCAAACCCAACGAAAGACTCAAAGTGGATGGTCATTCACTCCATCGAAGGCGGGTGCCCGGCTCGCAACCAGAAGGGAAACCTCGAGGGCCCCAACGAAGATAAGTATCCCTTCCGGATCCCTGCCAGTATCACACCCGGAGACTACGTATTTGCCTGGATCTGGCTGGCCAGGGTTGGTGGCCAGCCCGAGTATTACATGAACTGTGCTCCCATCACAGTCACTGGCGGCAAGAAGAAACGTGAGCACTTTACTGATCGCCGCATGTTGCTGGCCAAGCGTGAGCAGTTTCCCGAACTCTTCATGGCGAACATCGGTGATGTCGCAAGCGGCTGCACCACTTCAGAGGCTTTGAACGCGCAGATACCAATCGCGTTTCCCAACCCCGGTATCTACGTCGACCACCCCGAGGCTCAGAGAACCTCTACAAGCAGCCTTGTGATGGTAACCCCCGGGCCGGATCACCAGTCGGGCCACCTACTGGTGGTGATACTTCCGCTGGCTCGGTTCCGGCAGTTACTCAACCCTCGACGGTAGTAGACGGCCCTAACATTCCCACCGCATCATCGGTGATTACCTCATCTACCGTTCCCTCGTTTGATGGGCCCGAGACCCAACCTGCCTCGACCACGCCCCCAGCTGAGCCTACCGCTCCCTTCACAACACCCGCCGAGCCTATAGTTCCGACCAGCATCTGCCTGGCGCCGGTGATTACGACTGTTACGAGTGAGGTTACCATCACCGTCACCGCTACTATCATTGCTACATCAGTCCCCGCAGTGCCTAGCACCGAAACAACTACAATCCCGACTTCTACACCTGGTTCTTCTGAATCAGGTCCTAGTGCCTGCACCGAAGGCTATCTGACTTGCTTGCCAGATGAGACTCACTTTGCTACTTGCACCGGCGGCGAATTAACCGGCCCGCAGCCAATTGCCCCTGGCTTCAAGTGCAGTGCTGGGGAGGGCCAAGGCCTCGACATCTCGCCTATCGTTCCAAACATGCAGAGTGCATAAGGATGTGCTGGTATGATGTAATTGCTTTTATTGCATCAGATTTATCCGCTCAATGTCCCCGATAAGGGCAAGCAGCACTGTACCGGTTAACCGAGGACTGAAAATAGAGATGTAATCTGGGGGAGGAAGTTTTCTGCTTTCGGAGAACAATGCCTTTCAGTATGTGACGTGGGCGATGAACTCGAAGACAACGGATACGACTTTGAAGTTGACTGCTAAAGATCCCTTTTGTAGGATAATACCACATTGCCTAAACTGATCTGAGGCGGGCTGGTAATTCTCTCGGCCCTACAGTCTCCCAAGATCATCTATGTTTTCCAACAGAAAGTCGTGTCGGGAAGTTTCAGCCGACAGAAGTCAGCTAAAATCAATCTATTTGACTGCAAATTGTGTGTTTGATGGCAATCGATGCAAAGATGACTTGCTGGAAGACCAGAGGAGGAAAGAAAACTCAAAACGCTTGATGCAAGGAACACCAAAGACTGACATTCTCTTCCCAATCGCCAGAAATTCAGCGGACAATGAATCCGCCATCCTCTTCACAAGAAGCAGAAATGCTTTTCCAAACCCGTAATCTGGTGATAAGCGCAGCGCTCCCCAATCAGTGTAAGAAGTAATGGTTGGGAGGACTGATCAAGTTCAAAGTACAGAGACATGTTCGGCCCTTCTAATCCTCGCGCTTGGTCTTTGACCTTATGTGTGACACACAATAGGTGGTGGTCAGGCTAGGCGCGCGCCTGAAACCAACCTCGACCTTGCCATCAGCTCCTTCCTCTGGGTACAATACCCGCCCCCAGAACACAACACCTCAGCTGGCAGTGGAGAGAGTGGGTGTGGGTTGCACCGGCTATTTATTCTCCTCACAAATGACTACGAAGCCTGCACCATATGCAAGGGACCAAACCGATGTCCTCTGATTAAAAGCTGCCGAATCCTTCGACAGGGTTGGGGGAAGTCGTGTTGGGGTCGCGAACTGCTTGGAGACTCCAAAGGCTCGCCCGTCCAATTGCCGCATCCCGCCGCCAAGAAGTTTTTATATCGATCCAACCCTGTTGCGCAACAGCCTGCGATCAAATTTCGGCACTGACAGGCAGCAGCCCGGCGCTCTCCACAAACCGAAGTACCTTATTATGACTCCCTGATCCCCAGCAAGATAAACGTCTCCACGGTTGTGGAACAAGCTGGAATCTTGCACTTCAGAAATAGCATTTGAGACCGAACCGTGCTTACGGGTTACATAGGTGCTTTTTTTAAGGCTGTGCCCTCCACTCTGCAACTCGAGTTGAGATCCCAAAATATCACCGGCGGCTACGAGCTGAGGCTATGGAATCCTTCGTCAGGCACAACACCAAAAGCCTTTACCAAAGTCCCTTTTCTTTAGCACATTAACGCAGCTCTTGGTGGATCGATCGTCGCCGGCTCCAAAAAATTCAATCTATTAATGCCTACTGCTGCTAGGCATCATCATTACGGCTTATAGAGCGATCAAATCGAATCGTCAACACCAATTGTGCGCTTGCAACTTTTGGCCGATGTAATTTGACTTTTTTTTCTGTATATAAGCACTCAATGTCCGTCGTCTTCGTTTTGACTATCAAAGGACAAGACATACTAAAGCTTCCAAAGACTACACTCTTTCAACTTGCACTTCACTCGAGTCCTCTTCATTTCTCTTTTGGGTGTTTCCCATTTTGCCGGTTTCCAGAATGAGATCTTCTGCCGCCCTCTTGGCCCTTGTGGCCTCTGTAAATGCCTCGCCGCTCTTCGGCAAGCGCGATGCTTTGGAAAGCAAGGATGCAATGTGCAAAGGGTGGGACCTCACAACTCCGGAGGGCGTCGACAAACTCTGGGAGGAGACCTATGCAGGTGTATCTCTTGACCTCTTCATCAATTCACACTGGGGTGAGTTAGTCACTTTGCTAAGGGGCCGACAAGCGTGCATGTCGCTTGCACCTCATAGGAAACTGTGAAGTATGGCGAGCGCTGACCCCGACTTTCCGAACAGAACACCAAAATTCGTGGCTGAAGAACCTCGAGGACCAAGTCTCAGACGGCACCTCGGGAAAATCTGGCGCTGCCGGTTGCTCTGCCCTCGGCAACGTCTGCAACCCCATGAACGGATTGACCTGCGACGAGCAGTACGATCGATACGGCAAGACTCCCGTGGGAAAGAACTCGTACTGGACCTTCCAGGCCGTAAAGGGCATGCATGCCAAGTTCAGCGAGTTGAACCGCCAACTCACCAGGGAGACTCTCATCAGCGGGTTGCAGATCGGTCAAATGGTCACGGACTTTGGAGGAAACCAGGATGACCCTGGCGATGTTCTGGGCTGGCTCTCTGCTGCCGCTACCATGGGCGGTGCACTCGGCGGTCTTGTTCCGGGGGCTGTGAGTTTTGCCCGGACTTTTCTCTCCTAGTCTTGGATCAACAGCTAACGCGATCATGGCGATAGGGAACCGCCATTGCCGGAGGTTTCGGTATGCTGAGCGGCATCTTTTCCGGACTGGCCAGCAACAGCGCCGAGGAAATCGATCAGGCTCCATCTCCGCCGCTCTCGCCGACGCATTCGAGAAAGCCACCGGCGCTCTCGAGGACACCCTCCGCATCGCCACTGGCGGCGGTAACAGTGACGATGAGTACAACTCCCTACCCGCCCCCAAGTGGGACACCTACCAGAGCAAGATTGCCAAGTTCTTCAACGGCGGCTGGTTCCTCGTCGATGACGACGAGAAGGCCGTCACCGTCACCCTTCAGTCCATCAGCAACAACATCAAGCCCAAGGTGGCCAACGACGTTATGAGCGCCGCCAAGCTCCGCCTGGTCGCTGACAAGCGCGACAACGTCCGCTCGCGCGAGGACTGCGGCTTTGCCCCCGGTCGCCAGTGGATGGCGCTCAGAGACGGGGAGGAGTACTGCTTCTACATCATGAGGAACTCGCCCAACCAGATCCGCGAGAATGATTGGGTCGAGGTCGGCTCGGAAATCTACGACAAGATGGCGTCGTACGGGCTCGGCAACCGAGACCCGTACTACCGTGCCATCATCGACTGTGCGCTCAATGGCGGGAACGACAAGGACAAGATCGACTTGAGCAAACTGGTCTGGGGTGAGGTGCCCACGTGCTACTTCAACATGCCTGCTGTCTTTATTGAGAAGGACACCGAGGTCGGTTGCGGCAGCCCTTTCGACAACCAGGGCTGTAACTACCTCAAGTCCACTCCCATATCATAAAAGCCTGGAGTTTTATCTGTATTTTCTTTTTTTTTCCTTCTCCAAGATTTCCCCTTCCACAGGTGGCACGGCAGGTTTTTCTATTTATAGACTACAGGTTTCAAGATTTCCAGATTTTGTAAGACGGCCCACCTCGTGACCAGATATGCTTTTTCGAATACTACTGCTACTGCTGCTACTACAAAAAAGAGCTTCGTAGAATTATAGACCGATGCTGGTCGCATCAATTTTGAGTGGTTTGCAATCTATCGTTTGCAACCCTTGCTGAATTGAGTTGCGAAACTGGTGGAACACAACAGAGAGCAGTCAAACGACTTCCGGTAGACATAGTTGTCTGATACATCGAGAAATGTAGCCACGTGCCCACCAGACTTGATAGTTCTCTGCATGACGGGTCTTGATTTGACAATGCATATACCACAACCTACGGATGCGGCGAAGCTTTGGCCTCTCACCAGAACAATGCCAAGCCTACGGACCATCCCGCCTGACCTCCTGGGCCCGGGTCCTTCCCCGCGAAACGGTTACAGTTTACCTGGGAAACCGATGGAGATGGTTCCGTCAACCTTGCTTTTGGTCGTTTCCATGTACGAGATGCCAAGCAACCCCAACCTATCGGGTCAGTCTTCTCGAGCTTGACCGTGTATCATTACGTAAAACTGGTACTTCCGTGCGTTTCTCTTCCCCTCATGTGCAGGGCGTTTGCGTAGCACAGAGTTTGTGACCTAGGAAACTCTACCATGTAACGCGACATGACATCCCAAGACGCCCCGTGACCATCCGTGCTGTGGCGGCTGGGCGGGCGGTGCTGGCCTTGAACGACATCACTGCGCTTCCCGTCATTCTCCTGTGAACTCACGCTTCCCAACCGCCCTCCATATCTGTTCCCCGAAACTGGATATTGAAAATTCGAAATGATGGAGTTCAAGGACCTGGCTTTGCGCCCGGCTGCTGATTCGGATGACTTCGATAGCGACATGGAGACCGAATGGATTCGAACACCATCGGAGGATACTCTGGCAGACGAAGACGAGATCCAAATAGACACAAACGGGGACTTGCTGCTGCTCATCGGCACCAATCCTTCATCTGGCGACACTAAATCATTCCGCGTCTGCTCCAACACATTGCGGCGGGCATCGCCCTTTTGGAAAAGGGCACTTTTCGAAACATCTTCCGAGATCAGAACGCACGATGGTGACTGGTGGGCATGTACCCCGTCGCTTTACGCGTGCCAGTACGACAAGTCATCCGGATTGGTAATCCTTCTCAACATTATCCATTCCAAGTTCCACCTAGTACCACGGATCCCACACTTGCCGAATTTTACAACACGCTGTGCCTTGCAAGCTTGTACGAGATGGAGCATGTGCTTCAGCCATGGGTCGCCCAGTGGTATGGAGTGCTGAAGAGCGCAGAAGGCAGCCGGGACGGACATGACCTGGCTATGCTGGCCTGCATGGCATGGGCGTTGGGGGATGAAAGGCTATTCGCCAGGACGATGATCAAAATCACTCTCATTTGTGTCATTGCTGAAGAAGGTCGCACGATGACGGCCGACGGGGTTCGACTGGACGACTACATTCACGACTCTCTCGGTTCCCCTGTAATCCCTGGTAAGTTCAAGTACGTGACCAATGCAACCAGAATAATTGATCTAAGAATTTTCAGAGAGCATCCGTACATTGCGGAGCCAACTTGCTCTTGATTTGCCATCACACCTCAACCGTATTATCAATAGACTGATAGACGGCAAATGGCTGTGTGTCGGAATCTCCGACATCCCCATCACCAGGAACAAGAAATGCGATTACGTCGTGCTGGGAAGCGTGTTTGCGGGTTTGGTCTACGTCCGCGGCACCCGGTCGACAGAGGTGGAGATCAGGTCGGACGAGAGCATCACGGACTTGCTCAAGTCTCTCAAGCGGGTTCTGTCATACGTGACCTGCTACGAGAACCACACGGAATGCAACCCAGCAGAGAAAATCGCGGAGGCCATGAAGAAAACTGTGGATGAGATGGACATACCATTAAGTACGGACTGCATCCGGAGAATGAGGGAACAGCGCCAGAAGTTGGGGCTGGAGTGCTCTACGTACATGACTGAGGGGTCAAACGGATGAAGAAAAATTGGGTTCCATCTCCTGGAAAAGGATATTCTTGGGGCATCGCAGAATGGCGATAAATGCCATAGAGAGGTCGCCAGTATAGACCAAAACGTCTAGATAAAGGCTTAAACGAAGATCAAACAAGCGTACTATGTTTTACCATAATTGCAAAGAATGCCTGCCATGAAGTTGATGCCGAACAGTTGAGAAAAGTGTCAAAAACTTCAAAAATGATTGCTATGACCGTGGCAGGGCTCGAACCTGCGACCTTCTCGGGATCAAGTGCACATACTTGTGAACGAGAAATCATAATCCACTAGAACACACAGCCGGTGTTGATGGGTTCTCGAACCCTGATTCTCAACCAAGTGGACTGCATTCCACTGCTCCCTGCAAGTTTAGCGAGATGAAGCATTCGCATGCAGCCCACCTCCCCCCGACCCAAAACGTTCATGTCGTGTTAAGATCCCGGCATCATGTGCACAGTATCTCGAGCTTTCCATGTTAGTTTTCTAGGCGCGGAAAAACGGTGGGTTGGGTAGGAAAGATGAGCTGAGAGAAGCCAGGACTGGGTTGATTTCCTCGTTGACCTTTCTGCTTGTTCGGCCCAGGACGGCACTTTAGCGCTGCCCACCGCGCCCCTTCGCTAAAACCCCTTTATCTCTCCAGCTTAAACCCACGTGTCGAGTGCCGAAACGGTTCAAGCTATTCCCACCAGTGACGACCTCGCCCGACCGAACGAAGAGGGACAATGACGGATATTGAATCGAATCGAGCGGCAACTTCGGATACGAGGGTGGCGTGGGTGAAAAGCCCGGAGAGGCGAGAAATGGGAAATGAGAAGGGCCTAGAGCACGTTGTCGCCGGACCAGTTGTGGCTCCTGAGGATGCGCCCATGCCGGCACCTAGGCTCCATTGCCGTTCTCGGGTGCCCTGGGCTGGGATTCCTGTGAGGCTGCGGGCATCCTTGACGGGCGATCAGGAGCCTGGGAATCTGGGGAGAGCACCGTTGAGCCGGCTCGATCTGCCTGATCTTGGCTTGACCATATCTTGGCGCAACTCAACCTCGCCAAAAGACACGAAGAACGTATTTTTTTTTCTACCCGCACAACGCAATTGGAGCAGTGAAAAACCGCCGGCGAGAGCCTTCAGTTCCATTCAGGCCAATCGTGTCGCCGGGAACGACCGCCAACGATTGATGGCACTGCGCAGATCACTCGAAATGCGGAGCAGTGGAGGCTGTGTGGTTGAGCCAGGAGCGCAGAATCCAACTTTGGTTCAGATAGGAAACTTCCGCCGGAAATTTTGTGAACAGAGCCAGACTGACGAGATGCTTTTTTGCAACTTCCCGGAGAGAGAGAACGGCGCTGTCAGACAAAGGCAAAGAGTGCTAACGCAGGTAGATCCGACGCGGAGCGGCATTCCAGGTGGCGATGTCTATCCCGCACGCGGGGACAGCTTCACATAAATACCGTAGTGGGGTCTCGAGTTGATGCGGGCAAGGAAGGACAACGGATACATCGGCTCTGATCTTATACTTGGTGTAAACCGAATCAGTTGTCAAAGCTCGGATTCTCTTGCGGACAAGTCTAGACGAGCCGTGAATGACGGGCGACGATGGTTACAAGGTCAAGCCTCGGGATGGCCCGTGGCTAAGGGAATCGTCGCAATGCCAATCCGATGGACTCAATCGACTTTGGCTTTTCAACGTGCTGATTGGGGCCATCTCCGACATGATCCAAAATCGGTCGAACGCGAGTCAAAGCTCATTTCACTCTTTGCTGGACATCTCCTTTGGGCACATCGCTCCAGGGATGAGTAGGCCATTCTTGATCAGTATTCTTCGCAGCACAATCTATTTTGCTTCAAGAACAGTCAGTGGGCAGATTAAATCTGCTCATGTTCCCCACTGATCGGGTCACCTACTACGTAGTAAGAACCGCATGGCCTCGGCGTTGCGCGCTGGTTGTCCAAGAAAGTCATCAAGGTGAAACCGCCCCTGATTTCCACCGCAACCCTGGTGGACACCCACTAAGCCCGCAACAAGCTTTCCGCCCGAAGCTTAGCTCCGGCATCCCGGTCGAGGAGCCACGGCGCTGGATCCAGCCCTCACCCGACCGTCGCGTTCTGACCGCACACTAACGTTCCATCCGGTATTCTACGCCGGGATTGGAGGGATTCGTCGGTTTCTGGAAAGAAGACTCTCCGTCATTGACTTAGCATCCATGTGGTAGGTATATCAACGGCCGGTCGCCCGCCGGCGAACTCTGGCCTGGTACCATCCTCTTGTTTGCCCCAGCACCACGTTCTCTTCTTGTAAACACATTCGCTGTTCGTTCGCTCTAGTCACTCTTTTGGACCACTCAAACAACGTTTTCCGCCATGCAGCTCTCCTCTTACCTCGTTTCGGCCGTCCTCGCCGCGGCGGCGGTGGCCTCCCCCACCCCCGTCACCGTCGATAAGCGCGCCACCAAGATGTGCGATGCCTGGGGCAGCGTCACTACCGGCGGTCTGACCATCTACCACAACAACTGGGGTGCGGGTCAGGCTACCTCCGGCAGCCAGTGCACCACTTTCGAGTCGCTCAAGTCCGGCTCCGTCGCTTGGTCGACCTCCTGGACTTGGACTGGCGGTGCGGGACAGGTCAAGTCCTACTCCAACGTTGCCCTGGAGAAGGTCAACAAGCAGCTCTCTGCGATCAAGTCCATTCCCTCCAAGTGGACCTGGAGGTGAGTTCCGTCCCGACGTACTGCGTCTTGCCGTCCCGTCCTAACTCCGCCGATAGCTACACCGGCTCCAACATCGTCGCCGACGTCGCCTACGACCTCTGGCTCGCCCCTTCCGTTGGTGCCAACAACAAGTACGAGATCATGATCTGGCTCAGCGCCCTCGGCGGTGCCGGTCCTATCTCCAGCACCGGCAAGACCATCGACACCCCTACCATTGCTGGCACCAAGTGGTCCCTCTACTCCGGTACGTAATCACAGTCAGAAACATGCGGGATTGCTCTCTAACTCTGGTCGCCAGGCCCCAACGGTGACACGACCGTCTACTCCTTCGTCGCCCCCAGCAACATCAAGAGCTTCAACGGCGACCTGATGGGCTTCTTCAACTACCTTACCTCCAAGCAGAACGTTGCCAAGACCAACGTCGTCACCAGCCTCCAGGCCGGCACCGAGCCCTTCTCGGGCAACAACGCCGTTTTCAAGACCACCGCTTACACCATTTCCGTCGCTTAAGAAACTGCCGGGTTGTTTCGACGTGGTTCTGGACGCGTAGGCTCATCCCGAGTCACATCCCACTGGTTCAGAGATGCTACTGCCTCTTCAATATGTATATATTACGGCGTGACGTGTATATAGAAATACTGCATCCGCAAGCGGGATGTATTCACGCTTCATGAGCTGGAACCAGACTCTCTTTGAAGAAAAGCAATAATGTTATTCATCAAAGTACCGCTACCGTATGAACTATATAGTCCCAGAGAACGCCGCGATTCGCGCCTTGTGTTGAAAGCAGCCACGGCAGCATGCGTTTGGCGACCATAAAGGTATCAAAACAAGCCAAAGCTGGCTACGGAGTGACAAACAGATTTGTAGAAGGCCGTGATGTTGGAGTCGCACACCACTTTTTGTGTGCCCGACATCGGCTTCACTGTTTATGGGGGAAGATGGACATGTGGCTTGGCTTCAGGTCAGCTGGATACTGATAATGATCTTGGCTGCCCCTAGCAGATGTTGCACGACACAACACTATGTGGCAAAGAAGTTTCAGGCTGTATGAAAAAATGATTTATGTACCAACCGTGTTTACCACCAGTGAAAGCACGGATTTCAACTGCACCTCAAAAAGGCCAACTTTATGAAAGCAAGTCTAGAATGCCTCCATTAGTCGATACCAGCATGATCCGAGCCCTCGCCGTGCTCTTTGTAGACGTCGTATTTATAGGTTGAGCCTGGGTGATCAGCTCGTAGTCCACTTTGGCCTGCACCGTAGACCTTCTCCCTGGCTGTTAGTTGAACGTTCTGTGCGGGTGCCTCCGGATAGATGCCGCGGCTTCGGAGTTCGGGAATGAGGAGTTCGACGACATCCTCAAAGGTACCTGGGGTAGTCACGTATCCCAGGTTGAAACCATCCAAATCACCCTCCCGAATCCAGTACTCCAATTCGTCGGCCACCTTTTGCGGGCTGCCAACGGATACAGGACCGAGACCTCCAATCGCTGCCCGCTCGGCGATGACGCGAGGCGTCCACTTGGGGACATGTTCGCTCGTAGTGGTAAACGAGTCGAGAATGCTGCGCACCTTATGCGCCTCCAGCGAGTCCGCAGCGGTGACCTCCTGGTCGACCGGAATCTTGGAAAGATCGATGCCCGTCCAGCCGCTCACAAGGACCAGCCCACCAATCACGGAAGCGTACTTCTTCAGCTCCTCGTGCTTGGCTTGGGCTTCCTCATTGGTTCGGCCGACAATAGGAGTAAACGTGGCAAAGAACTTCAAGGACTGCGGGTCTCGGCCGAGAGCTGCCGCCTTATCCCGGATCTGCTTGATCTTGGGCCGCAGGAGCGCCGGCGAGTGAGACGAGACAAAGATACCCTCGGCATGAGTCGCTGCAAATTCAGAGCCCGCAGCTGACGTGCCCGCTTGGAAGAGAAATGGGGTTCTCTGAGGAGATGGGTCGACGATGTGGCGTGTGTCGAGGTCGAAAAACTTTCCGTGGTGGTGGATCGTTCTGATCTTGTCGGGGTCGGCATAGCTGTCGTTCTCTGGGTCGAGAATGATCGCGTCGTCTGCCCACGAGCCTTCCCAAAGCCTGGTAACATCGATTAGCACTACAGAAGCAAGCCAGTTTGTTTGGCGGCTCTGCGGACGTCATAACTCACTTGTACAGCACTCTCAAGTACTCGTCCGCTTGTGCATACCGCTCATCGTGAGGAATTGGACTATCTAGCCCAATGGCCTTGAATGCAGCCTTCTTCCAAGAAGTCACGATATTCCACCCAATACGACCTCTCGTGAAGTGGTCCAGTGTTGAGAAGCGTTTCGCAAGCAGGAAAGGTGGCTCGAAGGAGGTGGATGCGGTGATCGCGAACGAGAGGTTCTTGGTCACTGCGGCCATGGCACTGATGGGCTGTAACTTGGTCAGCCGGCGTCTGTATCAAAGAGGTTGACCCCGCCATACGATTGTGGGATCTGTCATCGGCCATTGAGCCGCCCGGCGAATGCAGTTGTCGAGACTGCCCTCATATGTATCGTAGCCCCCGTATGTGTCTGCCAAGAAAAGAGCATTGATACCACCCCTCTCCAACAGCTTCGCGAGGTCGATCCAGTAGTTCAGGTCACGCTTGGTTGCAGACTTGTCGGCGGGGTTCTGCGAGGAATCTGGTTAGCGAGCCATTGGCTGAAGTTAGCAAAAAGATCGCTAACCTTCCATTGGCCTGGGGACAAGTGTCCCACGGTGGACATGTCGAAGGCATTCAGCAAGATCTGCTTCTTGCCCTCCGGCTTAACGCCATTTTCTCTATTATTGAGACTGTGAATTGGTACCGACGACATATTGAATCAGTTTCCGTTGAGTTGCGCTCGAGTCTCAACCGCACTCTCCATCCCAATCGTGCGGGACCTCGACAATTTTATCCACAAACGAACCGTCTTAAAGCTTTGCAACTTGGCGTAAACACGCGACATGAGGAACCCTCGAGCCAATCGCCATGTCGTCATCGCCGCTGTCGCCCGCCGCGTGGGACTGGCGCCAGATATCATCTGCACGTCGACCCCAATCCAACGACTCCGATGCAGGGCGGAACGTTGGCGTGATCGCGGGTGTGGATGGTGCGATACCCCGTTCCCCGAGCCCGAAGCAAGGAATTCCTTTCCAGTTCGCAAAATAGGCCGACTGTTGTGGTATCGAACGACCTTTGGGATGGTATAAGATCGGACGATATCTAGTGACTGGTTCTTGACCACGCGCTTGCCTCGCCATCGGCAGGGTGAGCCCAAATGACGTGCGGTTCCTCAGCGGGTCCTGGGCTTGTTTGCAGAACTCGATGCGAGGGCCATAACCACCTCGAGTACCATCATGATGATTAGTCTGATTGTTGATGATCCCATGCGGGCTTGTTTCAGGAATTGAGACATCGTGGCTGTCGACTAGTTTTCAGACCGCCAATCTTTGTCACACAGGTTTTCAAATCGCAAACCCTCCGAAACTTGATAGCACCTGATTATCATAGAGTGGTGGACTACACAAGGTCTCCTGTTCAACTCGGGATAGATACGGAGCCGGAGGTTTGGAGTAGTAAATCTTGGATCGATTCAAATAGCTGGAATTCGCATAGTCGACCTCTTAACCTAAGCTCTAGCAGGAAGAAGTACAATCATGATACAGTGAGATAGATGAAATGCTCGACGATGGGTATCTTAGATCGTAGCGACCCGTTATCATCGGTTATGGAAGGCGTCATTTATGATGACGGGCTTGGCTTGTGTTTCTTGCAAGGAATCGCAATCCAGGTTCCTCAACAGTGTCTTGGTTACATGATTGCTCAACTTTCGGACACATTCAGGATCGATTGCCAGGAGACTTTCTTCAATCGCTTTGGTCATTCCGACCTTTCACCGCCACTGGGGGCCGTTTGCCGTCTTCAGCAATAGTGCTGTCTTCGTGATCACTCTCCGGGAACCCAGTTGAGTTTTCGACTTGCGGGCTAGATACCGCCAGTCAGCTTGATTAGAATCGAAGGCACTTTGGGATATACTTACTCTCTTCGTTTAACGTACATTCGTAAAATGTGCGTTGCGATAATAAGCATAATGGAAGAACCAAGGGCGAACGCAAACCCCTTGGGATACCGAGGCGCTTCCACTGTGGGAAACACCAAGAGGGGGGTCCATGCCGTAGAAGATTGAGAGATTGCGTTGATGAGCACCAACGTAAATGATCTCTCAGCGGGCGATGAGCGCAGTTGTGTATTCACCCACCCGTGGAAAACGCTCGACATAGCATACGAGGAGTAAATGGTCGAGAAGGCGAACCACTTGGCCGGTTCGGGAACATTCCAAACGACCAATATGATCAGTCCGATGATGTTCCATGTATGCGACAGCGTAATGGCCCACGCAGGACCGAGGACGAGATCTGACGCGAAACAGATGAACAGGGTGTAGAATATACCCAGAGCCGGTGCAATTGTGCCGAGTTCATTGACCCTCGCCGCCGAATACCGACCAAGACTCTTGATCCATAGTAGGAAGCTTCCAGACGATGTGTGAATACCGGCATTCCAGAAGAAAACGTCGACAAGAATAATGCCCCAAAACTGTGGCGATAGAAACACCTTCTTGAGGGCACCAAACTTGAACTTGCCATGCGACGAATGGCCGGCACGCTTCAGCCTTTCGACGCTCAATTCGATGTCTTCCCTCTTCAAAACTAGTCGGTTGGGCTGCTCAGGTGTGCCCGGAATGACAAAGTAGCCCAAGATACCGATAGGGATGGTGATGAGGGCACATATGATGTACATCCATCTCCATCCGGCAAGGCCATTCACCCCGTCGAGTCGTGCCGATGCACCGGCCTGAATTAGACCAGCAGTGAGCGTGCCTAGGGAAAGACCGACGTAGAAGATGCCGCCACGCCTGGCGATCTCGTCACCACGATACCAAGACCCTGCTAGATGTCAGTCGATGGCCAAAGCCTCGAAACTCACAAAATCCAACCCACCAAAGAGATAGTGCATGACCGGGAAGAAGGCGGCCTCGAACCAGCCAACGAGGAACCGATATGCGGCAAGCTCAGCATATCCGGTAACGCGGAACTGCAGCAGCGTGAAGATACCCCAAGCGATGTCCAAGAATGGGATGAGCCAATGAATCGGCACGTAAGTGAGTACGAACATCATCGGCAGCTGCCCTGTAACGGCGCCGATGATGTAGAAGTCTGGAGCTGGACAAGCTCATTGCCCTTAAATCCGAGGTCTTCTTTCAGGCCGGCGACATAAGCATTGTTGAGATTGGACTGGTCGATGTACTTGACCCAATAGCTCAGAACCGCGTATGGAACGATGAGAAGGTCTAGTTTGTTGATGAGCTTACGCTCCTCTGGCGTGTCGGTGTCGGCGAACCATTGGATGTGCCACCATCGCCTGCGAGTTTGAACGGCCATGGCAGTGATTCAGGCGTTGATGCTTGCTAGGTCAACCAGCTAGAGGAACGACAACCTAAAAAGAACTGTTTCACAGAATTACACGGTCACAACTCGAGAGACGTGGAGTCGAAGGATTCTCTTCACGCTTTATCATGAATCTACCATCCCAGCTCCTGTGATCAAAGTCTTCGCATCCCATGTCAAGTCGCACATGCGCCACATCTTCAAGCGTCGAAACGAGCGCCCAGCCATTATTCCCACGCGAAGCTGAGAAGCGAAACTTGGCGCTGGCGTCGCCCAAGGCAAAAAGTCGGGGACTACTGCGTGATAACGCCGCACACCACCCGACTTGGGAGCGGAAGGGCGTAACGAGAGGTCGTAACGGTGCAGCAACGTTGAGAATAGGTCATTGCATCATCACGGGGCTCATTGATGTGACAATCAATCGGATGAGAAGAGGAAAGACAAGGCGCCTCTCCATTTCGATAGACCACTCGAATCCCGGTCAAACGTTCCCACACACTGCCAGCCGGCATCACCCATGCTTCCCTTCCACCACCTTGCAGAATTGGAGACGGGTCTTTGTCCTCTCGCGATTGCCTCCGAGGCGAGGATCCGGCAAGTCGGAGTCTTTTGCGGGAACGGGGCTTCGAGTCTGTGTGTTGGAGCTCCGATCTGAGGAGACAGGGGATGGATGGGGGGTTGTGTTCGTAGATATTCCCCAAGAAAGTGGGGAGATGGCGTGCTCCCCATATCCCGCGCACCTCATCTCCAGCAACAACCACAGCGGAGACTTGCCCGCACCATTGGCAGCGGGGTTAAAGGGAGCTTCGTGGTGGAATGGGGAGCTATCCTTCATGTCAAGCTGTTGCTCGAGATAACAATAGTGCGTCTCTGATAGGACGGCGGTGGTTGATGAAGTGGTCCGGGGTTGATCTATACTCGAATACTCAGAATGTCCCCTCCATGTGCGTGTAACGCGTTCGAGTACGCCTCTGACGTGCTTTGCGACGGTCGGCCCAGTGAGGAGCAGCGAGTTAGTTGGACAAAACCGGCTCTTTCCGTCTTATCTTCCCCTCAGCCTTGATCGAAGCTACCTCAACATCACAGAGCGAGGACTTGGTCTTTGAAGCGACACACACTTGAGACCTGCCATCATGGGTGATCATATTGAAACAACAGCGCCGCCAACGACGGCCAACGGGAAGAACAGTTTTGCGACTGCAACACCCTCCAAAAGTGGTCTTGACCAGCAGACGCTCGTCGATCGTACTATTGACTCACTCCTCACACCACCACCAAAGTCCATCTATGATGATTTTCCAATCAAGCTTGTGGACAGATACATAGATGAGCCGCGAGAGCTACGGGTGGCTGTCATCGGCGCAGGTCTCTCTGGAGTCCTCGCCGGTATTCTCCTCCCAGCAAAGGTGCCTGGGATCAAACTCAATGTGTATGAAAAGAACGCCGATGTGGTATGTTTAAAAGCGACAATAACAACATGACAGAAGCCCAAAGCGACTAACACGATACCACAGGGTGGAACTTGGTTTGAAAATACCTACCCCGGCGTCCGCTGCGATGTACCGGCCCACGTTTATCAATCAACCTTCGACCCAAACACCCAGTGGACAGAGGAGTTCGCACAGGGCCCCGAGATTCGCAACTACTGGCAGGGCCTAGCGCGGAAGTACGACGTCTACAAGTGCCTTCATCTCTCTCAGCGCGTTGAGGGATTGAATTGGGTTGACTCCCGCTCGATCTGGCAAATCACCATCCGCGACCTCAAGAACGACACAGTCAGAATCGAGGAGGCCGAGTTTGCCCTGACGGCCATCGGCCGCTTCAATGCCTGGAAGCTGCCAGATTACCCCGGCCTCAACGACTTCAAGGGAGTGCTCAGACATGCCTCAAACTGGGACCCCGGCTTCGATCCCCGGGATAAGAAGGTCGCTGTCATCGGAAACGGCGCCAGCGGCATCCAGCTCACGTCAAACTTGCACAAGGTTGTCTCGCACCTGGACCACTACGCGCGGAACAAGACATGGATCACGGCGTCTTTCGCAGGCGACGAGACCTCCATCGAGCCGATCCCCATCTCCGAAGGCTTGAGAGAAACCTTCCGCAAGGACCCGGAGGCGTACCTTAGGTATCGTAAGGAGAACGAGAGCAAGTACTTTCGACACTTCGCCGGCTGGTTGAAAGGATCGAGCGAGAACGATGAAGCACGGGAGAAGTTTCGCAAGTTCATGAACGATCGCCTTATCAAGAAGCCTGAGCTCATCGACGCACTTATCCCTGACTTCTCCCCACACTGCCGTCGCCTGACCCCCGGGCCGGGATACTTCGAGGCCATTACCTCCGAGAAGACGGATTACATCCAGACGCGCATCAGACGAATCACAGAGACGGGTATCGAGACGGAAGACGGCAACCACCGCGAAGTCGACGCAATCTTCTGCGCAACAGGCGCAAACGTCGACATGGTCCCGCCGTTTCCCATCACGGCCAAGGGTCAAGACCTCACCGAGCTCTGGCGCCCCGACGGGCCGTATACATACTTTGGCTCCGCGACGCCCGGCTTCCCGAACCTGCTTTTCATCCACGGGCCCAACGGCAGCGGCCGCTCCGGCACGGTACCGCACAACGTCGAGAATCAGATCACGTACTTCGCTCGGATTCTACGCAAGGCGAGCCGCGAGGGCATCAAGAGCATTCAGCCGACGAAAAAGGCGGCGGATAATTTTACAGAGTACTCGGACGCCTTCTTCGCAACGACTGTACTGTCTGAGAACTGCAGCTCGTGGTATAACAGCGGGAAGGCTGGGTCGAGGATCCACGGTCTGTGGCCGGGGTCTGCGACGTTGGCGACGATTGTGCAGCGGGAGCGCGATGGGAGGATTTCGAGTATGAGTATGTTGGAGACTCGGACAATCCGTTCCTGTGGTACTTTGGAAAGGGGTGTACCAAAAAGGAACTGGATCCGGAGGCCGATGTTACGCCGTACTTGAAGGCGGGTGGTGTCGATGTTAAAGATGTGCACGAGAGCTGGTGGAGCGTGCCATAGATGCCGTAGAGAGACGCCTGGCAAACAGCATCATGAGAAGTGCTACGAACTCATCACTCCTACTCTTGATGACACCTTGCTTTTCGTGAGATCTCGTAGTATCCAGCGAAACCATCACGGCTATCTGGGCTGTCCGGTTGGCACCTCGTGAAACGCTCTGCCCATTACCCGAATGTCTCATAGAATGTGACAGACACCACGTCTAGTAGCTTTCAAGTTGAAACCGCTCTCCCAATGGCCGGCTTACCTGTATCATGGCATTCTACCAAAATCTCTGACCCGAGCGCCAATGCCAAGCCATCAACATCGACTGTCACGTACCGATTCCTGAATTCAGATAACACAATGCAACATTGCAGCAACCGACCTCCAGGCTCCGCGAGCCCATCCCACGTGCTTCGGGATCTTCAACATGATACGAAGAGCCCTAGTTCCCGATCGGCTGCGCCTGTTTCCAGTTGTCGCGTGCTTTTTGGGTTCACGTAGATGAATGTTGGCGTTGAGGACCATGTGTTTGGTGGTACTCCGACATCTGTGCGCCGGCAGCGGAATGGCGTGCTGAGCCTGACTGATTTCGCAACCCCTTCCCAACGCCGAAAGAAAACCCCGAACCCAACCCAACCCCCCAGTCGCTGGAGATTTTCACAAGCTACCTAGCAAGCTTAGTTTCAAATGCCCACTATTGGATAATCCGAGTAGCTTGGGGGATGCTGTTGCAACTGGGATAGTTGGAAAAGAGGGAAAAAAAGTTTGTCTGGACCCTGCACTTTCGACCCTGGCACATCATCTTGACTCTCTGGGAAGGGTTGAGCTGCAGAAGGTAGCACGGCGCCGTTGACCGTGGCATCCATCCCTGCATGTCCGGTCTGTAAGTCTGTCTGGTCCGATCCATAAGACGAAGGATTCCCTTTGCTGTTGTGGCCTATGTGCGACGAACGACCCGGCAGTTCAGGTCTTGGCCAGCGACTGACTTTGAATCACATTGCCTACTTTGAACATCGCATCTCGTCTGCGTTTGCTTTGGCTTATCTGAAAACCCATTAGGATGTCAGAGTACGCTGACGCCGCCAGGGGCGACGCCATTCCTCCCAAGTCGGAGCGTCATCCAGGTTGGTGTTGTGGTGTTGTGGTTCACGACACGCGAGGCTGACTAGAAGCATCACAGTGCGATGGTACCGATCGACCTTCTATAACATGACCATCCTCGGTCTGTGTAACCTCGCCGCCCCGGGTATCTGGGGCGCCATGAACTCCCTCGGCGCAGGCGGCGCCGCCTCGCCCAAGGTCGTCAACGCCGCCAACGCCCTGACGTTCTGCCTCATGGTCGTGTCCTGCTACTTCTCCTCCGTCATCGTCCACTACATCGGCATCAAAGGGGCTTTGATATTTGGAACGTGAGTCTGCCGATGAAGCACATACTGCCGAGTGCGTGTACTCACATGGGTCCCCAACAGCATCGGGTACGCCCCCTTCGCCGCCGGCCTCTACACCAACAACCGCTACGGCGTCGAGTGGCTCATGCTCCTCGGCGCCGCTCTCTGCGGCATCTCGGCCGGCGTCTTCTGGATGGCCGAGGCGGCCATCGCTATCGCCTACCCAGAGCCCTGGAACCGCGGCAAGGCCCTGGGCTACTGGCTCACATATCGCCTCTGCGGCCAGATCCTCGGCGGCGCCATCAACCTCGGTCTCAACGCCGACAACGACCAGGCGGGAAAAGTCTCGTACACGGTCTTTATCGTCTTCATCGCCATACAGGCCGCCGGTCCGTTTGTTGGGTTCTTCCTGAACAAGCCGGACAAGGTGGAGAGGGAGGACGGGCAGAAGGTCAGCTTGGCTATTTTGGAGAATCCGTGGTATGAGATCAAGGCGACGACGAGGAACTTGTTTACGCCCAAGTTCCTCCTCATCGTTCTCTGGATTGGCCAGGCTGTCTTTTCCGAGGCTGTGTTCTTCACCTACCTTGCCAGTGAGTTTCGCCCGGTGCGTCCTATTTTGGGAACGGATTGTTGATGAGTGCTGTACAGCTTGGTTCTCCGTCCGATCCAGAGCTCTGGGCTCTTTTCTCTCCGGTATCGTGGCCGTGATTTCCGGCAACCTCCTGGGCGTAAGTCGTGTTGCATGCTGGGTAGAACCCCTCGCATTGGTGAGACAAGACTGACAATACCGCAGCACTGGCTCGATCGCGCCAAAGTCTCCCTCAAGACCCGTACTCGTTCGACCTTCTGGACCCTCGTCGTCACGCAGGGGGCCTGGTGGCTCTGGGCCACCATCCTCGCCACACGGTTCCGCCAGACTCGCCCGACGCACGACTGGGTCAGCCCCGGGTTCGGCTCGGCGTTCGCCGTCTACATTTTCCTCACCATCGGCTTTCAGCTCAACTATCTCTTCCTGTACGCCCTTCCCTCCCCTACCACCACCCAGAATCGTGTAGAGCATCGCACTAACACTGCCAAGATACTTTATTGTCACAAACTTGGCCAAAGGTGAGGAGGAAGTCATCCGCTACGCCGCCCTCCTGCGCGGCGTCGAATCGGCGTGGCAGGCCGTGAGCTACGGCCTCACCTCTCTCACGATCTTCGGCGAGGTGGGCGCCATCTACTTCAACTTTGCGCTGTGGGCCGTCGCTATCGGGCCCGCCTGGCTCGTCCTGAGACACTTCGGCTCCGGGCTGAAGTCGCACGAGGAGGAGGTCCGGGAGGTTAGTGGCGTGGTGTCGAGCGAGGACGGGGAGTCGGATACCAAGCAGCAGTAGACCCGGAGGGGAGACAGACGCTTGAGCCAGCACCGTTGCCGAGAACGTGGTACCCATTTCCGTCAACTTGGTGCCGATCGCCGACATGGAGAGTTACTGTTGCCATAGAGATGGACGTTTCCGTATTTCGTCGCATTAATTTGTTCGTCTGAACCTTAATCAAATCACTGGTCTGATTCTCGCATTGTGCCATGACGAAGCTCCAGTGAGGTGATCGTCGCCACAAATAATCGTGAAACAAGGACAACACGTGAATGTCGACTGGCGAATGAATCTCCAACATGTCGTCGGATGGGGCGCTTCCACTTACCCCTCGCAGAACGGTACTATCTGCCAATGGCGGTAGTCGGCATGCCGCCAATCTGTCCCAGGGTACACGACCTTCCAAGCCTCCGGTCGGGGCAGCTCATCGGAGCTAACATGACGTGACATGCTCATGCCAGAACTTTGAGCTCCACGGCACGCGGTGGCCGGTAGAGACGATTCGGGAGCTCGCTCTCGAAGTAGCTTTGCAGCTTGCAGCTTATCCGCCTTTGCAGCCTAAAAAGCTATTAGCCACAGATAGGGAAGGGGGTCCTGAAGATCTTGTCCCATGCTTTTCGTTCAGGAGCTTCCCTGGAACTTGGACGGCGGGTTGCAAGGTGGCACGGAATTGGCGTGGGGTCCGTTATGCCCGTCGTGCGTCGTCGTGCGTCTTGCGCCACCGAGCCGTCCGGTGGCATCATCGCCCCGGCTCCACGGCACCGGACCCACGCCGAACATCGGGAGGGGCATTTGGGGTAACATGTAAGACCAAACGCCGGGAAGTCTCCAAGGGCGTCACGTCACGTCAGGTTCGACGCGACCCCTCCGAAACCTATTGCTACCCCGCGCTCGCCGAAAACTGTCTCATTACTTTTCTTCTGAATATCTTGTCGCGATTCTCATTGTTCATACTGTCTCGGAGCTTTCGCAGACGACGCAATTCCGTGCATCCAGGATACGCAGCAGGCAGGAGCCGATACATTGAAGTAACCATGGCCGACACAACAGGGAACTCGAAGCCGAAGAAGAGCCTTGTGCTCAATGCCTTTGTGGAGATGTGTAGGGAATTGCTCTTCTCGTCGGCCGAGTCAGATTTTGAGGAGTAGCTGACAGCCACGGAACAGGCAGCGGCCATCAGTCCCCTGGACTTTGGCGGCATCCCGAGGACCAGTCCTGGCGCTTTAACGAAATCTCCCACTGGGTTGAGCTGGCAAAGCTGCTCGAGGAGGCTAAGTTCCATGGCATCTTCATCGCCGATGTTCTCGGTAAGCTGGCTGGTTCACTCCTTACCTTGTCCATCGACGGCTTACACGTGTCAAGGCGGCTATGATGTGTACTCGCAGTCCCTCGACCCCGCGAAGGTCTCCGGCGCTCAATGGCCGGTCAACGAGCCACTGGCACCCATCGCCGCTATGGCTGCGGTGACAAAGAGCATCGGCTTCGGCGTGACGGTCTCGACGACATATGAACAGCCGTACCACTTGGCAAGACGGTTGTCGACGGTGGACCATCTCAGTGGTGGCCGGTAAGCGCAACTGCCAACCCCCCCGCACTGCTCTCGCACTGACCATGCTCTAGGCTGGGATGGAATGTCAGTAAACGACCAGCACTCGGGCAAAATAAAACCGTATACTGACGCAGGCAGATCGTGACGAGCTACCTCGACTCGGCGGCGAAGAACATGGGCCTCGCCCAGCAACCCCAGGTGAGTTCCTGGACAGCGTCCTCGCCGCAACGCGCAAAGCTGACAGCCGCAGCACGACGACAGATACGCGCAAGCCGAGGAGTACATCAAGGTCATGTACAAGCTCTTCGAGTCCTCCTGGCGAGACGACGCTGTCAAGCTCGACCGCAAGTCCGGCGTCTACACCCAGCCGGACCTGGTCCGCAAGATCGACCACAACGGCCGCTTCTTCACCGTGCCGGGCCCGCACATCGTGCAGCCCAGCCCGCAGCGCACGCCGCTCCTCTTGCAGGCGGGCACCTCCAAGGCCGGCAAGCAGTTCGCGGCGCAGCACGCAGAGGCCATCTTCGTGTCGGCGCACGCCCCCGCCGTCTGCGCCAAGAACATTGCCGAGATCCGCGAGCTCGCGCGCGCGCAGTACGGCCGCGACGGCAACGACATCAAGGTGCTGGCGCTGGTGACGCCGATCCTGGGCCGGACGGAGGAGGAGGCGCAGGCGAAGCTGGCGGAGTACAGGCAGTACGCCTCGCACGAGGGCGCGCTGGCGCTGTTTGGCGGCTGGACGGGGATCGACCTGAGCAAGTACGGCGACGACGAGGAGCTCCGGCAGGTCGAGAGCAACGCCGTCAAGTCGACCGTCGAGGGCTACGCGCGGTTCTCGCCCGGGACGTCCAAGTGGACGAAGCACACGATTGCAGAGCACGTCAGCATCGGCGGCAACGGGCCCATCTTTGTCGGTACGGCTGCGCAGGTTGCGGACGGGCTCGAGGCGTGGATCGAGGAGGCCGATGTTGACGGTTTCAACTTTGTGAGCGGAGCACCGACGCTTTGGCGGGCGTCGTATCGTTCCGGGAGTCGATTGCTGACTTCTGATCGCAGGCGTACGCCCTCTTCCCCCAGTCCTTCAAGGACATCATCGACCTGCTCTTGCCCGAGCTGCGCCGCCGCGGACTGTTCTGGGACGACTACGCGGTGCCCGGCGGAACCTACAGGGAGAACTTTTACCGCAAGAAGGGACAGTCGGGGCCGTTGGACGAGCACGTGGCGGCGTCGTACCGATGGAAGGCGGGCGTGCCGGCGGAGGAGGCCAGGATTCCGGAATGAGGATGCGGGCAGTGAAGAAAAGCAGATGGATACAACGGAGTGGAGCAAAGAGAACACAAGAATGAAGCTATTCCCAACTCCCTCTGCGTGCGGTACGTCTGGCCATGTCGTATTCGGTGGGCATTCCCTCGTTCCAGGCCTGGCGGTGCGGAGATCGGCCGGGAAGGAGTGGGTCCGCGGCGCGAGACTGGGCGCAGAAAACGCGTTTTAAAGCCGAGATTCGTCCGGCCGAGCTGTGCCGAAAGATGGGCTCGCATCTACGGAAGTTTGAAGAGGCCCCACCTTACCTCTCTGTATCTTTGCGATCTCGGGTTTACTTTTCACGGTGGGGGCTGTTTCGAGGTCGAAGACGGTATAGCGAAGCCACAAAGTTATTCGTTTGCTGAATACATTACAGACGTAGGCAACAATTACAGAGAGGGCGGGACATCTCCTGGCTGGACGAAGCCTCGGCTTGGAATTCCTTCGACTGAAGCGGATTTACCGCCGTCTGATTGGCCAATGGCACCCAGCGTCGGCTCACACCGAGACGGCATCGCGTCGAGGGTGGTGCCTGAGAGGCGTGACCCCCCGAGTCCTACCGCCCAAGACCAGTGGCGTTGTTTCCGCGTTGCAAGAAAGAACAGTCAGGGTGAGTAAGGTTCCCGCTCTAGCGGCCATGCGGCTGTTTCCAGGGGAGGACGTTACCGACGGTTACCGAGCCGCAACGCTCTTTGGCCCAATCAGATCATCTCGCTTGATGACATAATTCCCCAAGAAAGGTCGGTACCTCTCAGAAAGCTCGCAGCTATCACAGAGCTCCCCTGTCGCTTTGCAGGTTGTGCTGCGTCATTCCCCACCGAGGGGCTACAGGGAAGAGGAAAGTGACCTGATCTTACACTCTCTCTCTCGCGTCTCTCTCTCCTTGGAAAAAGGGACTGGGCCAACAGCCTCCCACCGTCTTGCTCGAACAGCTCGCATTATAAAAGCTCGTCGACGCCCGCTTGCTGCCCCAAGGTCCCTCCCGGTTCTCGTGTCCTTCTTCTCCCCTCGACCGGTTGTCTGGCCAGGCTCATCTTCCCCTTCCCATCTCCCCTCCTTTCCCCGGCCTTCGACCGTGTGTGAAACCTCTCTGCTGCGTCCTCTCGTCTCTTGCCTCGCCGATTCTCCCCTCTTTTGCTTGCTTCTCCCACACCTCACCGCCGAATCTCACATCTCGTCGAGAATGGCGTCTCCCGTCGCGTCGGCCGCCCTGCGGTCTCGCGTGCACCGCTCGTCGATGCTGAAGAAGCTCACCCGCCCCCAGGACCTCCTCCAGCACTTCCCCAACGGCGCCTACATCGGCTGGTCCGGCTTCACCGGCGTCGGCTACCCCAAGAAGATGCCCACCTTCCTCGCCGACCACGTCGAGCAGAACAACCTCCAGGGCCAGCTGCGCTACAGCCTGTTCGTCGGCGCCTCCTCGGGCGCCGAGACGGAGAACCGCTGGGCCGGCCTCAACATGATTGAGCGCCGCAGCCCCCACCAGGTCGGCAAGGCCATCTCCAAGGGCATCAACGAGGGCCGCATCAACTTCTACGACAAGCACCTGTCCCAGTTCCCCGTCGACCTCGTCTACGGCTTCTACACAAAGGACCGCCCCAACAAGAACCTCGACGTCGTCGTCGTCGAGGCCACCGAGATCAAGGAGGACGGCAGCATCGTCCCGGGCGCCTCCGTCGGCGCCACCCCCGAGCTCGTCCAGATGGCCGACAAGATCATCATCGAGGTCAACACCTCGCTGCCCAGCTTCGACGGCCTGCATGACATCACCATGACCGACCTGCCCCCGCGCCGCAAGCCTTACCTCATCATGGGCGTCGAGGACCGCATCGGCACCACGTCCATCCCCATCGACCCGGAGAAGGTCGTCGGCGTCATCGAGTCCGACTACGCCGACCAGACGGCGCCCAACACCCCCGCCGACGCCGCCTCGCGCGCCATCGCCGGCCACCTCATCGAGTACTTTGAGCACGAGGTCAAGCACGGCCGCCTGCCCAAGAACCTCCTCCCCCTGCAGTCCGGCATCGGCAACATCGCCAACGCCGTCGTCGGCGGCCTCAAGGACTCCAACTTCTGGAACCTCAAGGTCTGGACCGAGGTCATCCAGGACACCTTCCTCGACCTCTTCGACTCGGGCCACCTCGACTTCGCGACCGCCACCTCGGTGCGCTTCTCGCCCGACGGCTTCCAGCGCTTCTACGACAACTGGGACAGCTACCACGACAAGCTCCTCCTCCGCAGCCAGCAGGTCTCCAACTCCCCCGAGATCATCCGCCGCCTCGGCGTCATCGGCATGAACACCCCCGTCGAGGTCGACATCTACGCCCACGCCAACAGCACCTGCGTCATGGGCTCCCGCATGCTCAACGGCCTCGGCGGCAGCGCCGACTTCCTCCGCAACGCAAAGTACAGCATCATGCACACCCCGTCCACCCGCCCCTCCAAGACGGACCCCCTCGGCGTCAGCTGCATCGTCCCCATGTGCACCCACATCGACCAGACCGAGCACGACCTCGACGTCATCGTCACCGAAAACGGCCTCGCCGACGTCCGCGGCCTCAGCCCCCGCGAGCGCGCCCGCGTCATCATCAAGAAGTGCGCCCACCCCGTCTACCAGCCCATCCTCGAGCGCTACTTCGACAAGGCCGAGTTCGAGTGCCTCCGCAAGGGCATGGGCCACGAGCCCCACCTGCTCTTCAACTCTTTCGACATGCACAAGGCCCTGGTCGAGGAGGGCAGCATGCAGAAGGTCAAGAGCTTCTAAGGGTGTGACCCCGGAGCCTTTTTTTTTTTTTTTAAAAGCGTGGCTTGGTTCGCCTTGATGACTGCTTTTGCACCGGCGCATCCATATGGCGGGACTGTAAATTTTGTTTTTTTTAGGAGCATAGAATAGTCTGAATTTTTTAGATAAAGAAATGATACCTCGCTGGACAATGGAACAATTATTTTTACTTGCCAAGCCTCCGCTAGTGGACACTCATTCTGCAAAGGTGACGCCCGTACCCACCTCCTCGTTGATCCTCGAGACGAGGTCGCGGCGCACTCGGCTTCGAGGCGGACATGTCGGGGGCCCCTGGTCGCCTCCGACCACCTCGGCCCGCGCCCACCGGCCTCATTCATCTCCGGCCCATCATCTCCGACTCCTCTCGACAAGATCCTCGAGCGCGTCGACCGCCTCGTCGGGCCCGTCGCGCGTCTCGAAGTCACGTCGTACCCCCTCGGCCGCTCTCCGGAACTTCTCATCCGAAATGACTCGCTCCACCGCGTCCCTCAACGCTTCTTCGCTTGGCGTGTCGGTTCCGAGGTCGACCCCGGCCCCGCTCCACGCGACCCGTGAGCTGACGTCAATCTTGTCCTCGCTCCGACCCGCGCAGACCATCGGGACGCCGCAGCTCAGCGCCGCGAGGACGCCGTTGTAGCCCGCGTTGGTGACCATTACGCCGACGTGGGGGAGCAGCCTGGCGTGCGGGATGAAGGATGCCGCGCGCGCGTTGGAGGGGAGGGTTTCTGCGGCCAGGACGTTTTCCGCGTCGGGGGCCGTCACGATGACGAGCAGATCTGCGCGGTACTTGAGCGCTGACATTGTGGGTTGGATGAGGTTCGCCGAGTCCGTCGCGTAGGTCCCCTGCGTCACGTGGACGACCTTCTCCCTCGGGTGCGCGAGCATTTCGTCCCACCACGTCGGAGGAGAAAACTCCCCGTTGCTGAACAACGGCAAGAGCGGCCCGACGAACTTGACAGCCGGATGGAGATTGCTCCGGGGGAACTCGAAGGCCGGCGTCGTGGGCATGATGTGCAGCGCGTCCGACCTCGTCGAATCGTAGAAGCCCGACGCCGGCAGGGGAGGCAGCCCCATCCCGGCGCGGTGCTCGTTCAACGCCGCCGTGAGCTTGGGGTAGAGAAGCCACCCCGCCGCCGCGTGCGCCAGCGTGTTGATCCACCTACCGAAAACCGTCTTGGGAGGGGACCACCCCGTGCCCCAGGGCGGGATCTCCGGGTCGAGGGTGACGAGCGGGTTGATGCCCAGGGTCGCGTACGGCAGGCCCGTGAGGTCGCGGAGGCAGTGCGCGCCGTAGGCGCAGAGGTCGACCAGCAGGACGTCCGCGTCGAAGGCCTCCAGGACGGCGCGGTAAGCTGCGACTTGATCGGGTAGCGGTCGAGGAATAACCTGCGGAGGGTGGAGACGAGTGCAGCGAGACCCGAGGTGCCCAGGTCCGCAGCGAGCGGCACCTCGTCGTGCCGCGCGAGGTTGGGCGGGGACGGGATGAACGTCGCGCCGGTCGGTGTCGTGAGGTGTTGGTGGGTGGCGGAGGTGAGCCAGGCGACGGTGTGGCCGCGACGGACGAGGGCGCGGGCGATGGGTTGGGCTGGGTTGATGTGCCCTGCGTAAGGCATGGTTGCGATGAGAACCTTCATCGCGGGAGGGCGCGTTCGTCGAATAGACGCGGGGACTTTGCGGTTCCTGAGATGTGAGGAAGCTGGGAATAGGGGCAGGTGTCAGATGAAATGTTGCAGGAGTTCGACTTGTGAATTTTGAAATGCGAGGATGCGAAGATGTGAGGATGACGTCTGTCGCGATGCACTGCAACATTCCCCGAACGGCCCGGACACGTCGGTCGGTGTAACGGAGGCTAGTAAAGGTTAAATCAGTGCCGCCATCGCTCCGGGCTGAAAGCCGCCTCAACCCCCAAACCCGTTCATAGCATTAACCTCGGACTGGGGTTCGACGGAACAGGCTCGATTGACTCTGCATTGGGGCCGGATAAGATGTGCTTGCTGGCCGAATCGATGCTTTTACTGAATTCCACCGATGCCTGGTCGGCACTGTCTGCGAGCTACACTGAATAATAGAACCAAATCGACGGGCGCCTCTTTTCTGCCCGGATCGTCAGCAACAATCGAGTCCTCGTTCTTTGGGGTCTGGTCTCTTACAAGGCGCCAAGACTCTAGGTCGCCCATTTCATGCAAGCTGGGGATGGTCGCTGCCTGCCTGGAACCTGGGGGGTTACCCCAGCCTAGGAGACCACAGGACAGGTGTTAAACCGCAGGCCGGGTTAAAAGAAACCGTGGTCATTTCCAAATTGGATATATCAATCTGATGCGGCCGGCATTCTCTTTTTGGCCGGCAAGAATTTGCACATTCGCGAGAACCAAGACGGCGACAACACTCAACGTCGTACTCGGTAATGTATCCATCCCTCTACAACCTCTTTCTCTTTTCCTTCTTTATTATCGCTGTTCCGGCCTCATCCGGGCCCTCCACTTCCTTCAAATGCCCGACGTATATCGACACCGTCGTGCCAGTAGGGCAAACCGGAAACTACGGTAGACGCGAACCAGGCGATCCCTTCCTAGCGACCATGCAAGACGTGCACGACACCCTCTCCAAGTGCTCCGAAATCAAAAGCCTGAAACTCCGCGTCACGGGGCTGGGATGCTCGGATTGGCCCGACAGATGGAGTTTCCCGTTTGACCTCTCCTCAAAAACGTACTACCCTTCAAAGTTGGAATCTCTGGATCTGGAGGGCTACCAGTTCGACGACTCGGCCTGGGAAGAGGCGTCGCAGCCTCCCTTCCGCACCGGCTCGAGGTTCTGGGACAATGTCGAGTGGCTCGGTTCGGGTAGGGCGTGGAAGTGGCTGAGGTGGCTCCCGCTGTCGTCGGAGCAAAAAGCGAAGACGAACCTGGACCTCTGGCTCGAAGCCATGGACTTTTCGCACATCAAAGAACTTGCTCTGAGACAGACACGGGACCATTCTCCTAATCTGAAGCCCCTCATCCCATTGCTCAGTTCGCTCCGTTTGTTGATCGTCACCGGCAGATGGGCCAAGGACCTCATTGTGGGGCTACCGGAGAACTCGCTGACACATCTCTCGTGGACTTCCAGCGGCGAGACAGGGGCCTCGGTTCTTCCAGTCCTGCGTCATCACGCGCAGTCCTTGACCAGTCTCGAATGGCGGGAGGCGGAGAGCGGGTATCGGCCGCGGACAGTCATGACGCCGGAGGAGATCGCAGAACTTGGTCGCATGGCTCCAAACATAAAAATGTTGATGCTCGACATCAACCGTAACGGTACGTGGCCGATGGAGCAGTTGGAAGCTGTGGCGACGAGCTTCCCCAAGGTTACCAATGTGAACATATTCTTCGAGATCGCGAGCGAGTGCCGGCGCCAGCTGGAGGCTTCCTGGCGGGACGGCGGCTATCCTGATAAATGGGACCTGAAGGAGCCGTTGGAGTGCAAGGGTATCGATTCCATGGCGCAGCCTCTGTTAGATCATTCCCACGCCACCGAGCTCTTTGAGTTTCTCCGGGAGAAGAAGGTTGGTGACGAATTGACCGCGGCCGTCTTCTATGCCGGAGATTGGGAGCAGGGCTGGGATGGGGCGATGTCCGAAGATCGATGGCTTGATGGCCGACGGGCGTTCATAGTCTGCGAGGCTGTCGTCGTCGATGCGGATACCGGAGGCGATCCTGGGCAGGAGGTGCCGATCTGTTACGGAATAGACACGAAGATTGCCTCGGCGCGTTCCAGGTCTGGATATGACGAGGACGATGGCCCTCTTGATGATCCCGCGTGGACAAGCGATTTGGCAAAGCGTGCCTGGAGGATGGAACTGTAGATAATTGGGACGCCATGCCCAGAAGGCCGTCGGCGTAAACTTGATCAAGACGGTGCTTCAGTCGAACGCCAGGACTTGTTTTGCGCGCGTGACTCGATGTTCCTCAACTCCTGAATCCAAGTTCCGAGGCCAATGGAGACAAACACGGTACTCCACCTGGGCCCGTCCCCGAAACAGACGAAATTCTGCGCGAGCCAAGTGACGATGGACCTCACCATCTCCTCGTCATCGGGGGTTCCCTTGCCCTTGACAACAGCCTGGAAGCGCTCAGCCTGTTCAGTCGTCAACTGGTTCAGCAAATTCTCGGCAACCTCTTCGGGCTTCTTCCAGTATTTGCTCGGCAACCCCTTACTCTCGTAATCGTGTTTGATACGCTGGTGCAGATCCGTCGTGGCGTTGCGTTCAAACTGCTCCGACAGCTTGCGGAACATGTACCCCTTCTGCTTGTAGTCCATCCTCGCCTGGACGAGCGATAGCAGGTACGGCCGGTCAGTCAGGTACTCCGAATGTCCAAATATGCGGTCGAGGTGTTTGACGGCCGGAAAGGCGGAGCGGGAGTTCCAGAGGTCGATGGTGTAGTTGATGCAGGACCAGAAAATACAACCTGCGAGGGTATGCATGCCCGCGCCCAGGTACGGAACGATGTCTGTGGGCGGGTCGGCGACGCGGATTAGAGGGTCTGCTTCAAGCCAGAGGCCGTAGTCGAGGCGGGGGCTGAGCCGTCCGCCCGGGTGCGTCTGGTCGTCTGGAGATGGTTCGAGATCGAGTGGGACGCGTGTGACCGACGGCGGCGGTGAGACCTGGAGAGGTCGTTCAGATGACGAACATGACATTTGTTCCGCATCTTCGTCACTAGCACTATCCCTGGCATGGGGGTCGTCATTGATGCCGGCTAGGTCACGACCCTTGGAGAGCGCAGCACTTAGGTCGTCGGGCAACGCGCCACGCCTTCGAGAGGCCCTATCAATCTCGGCTATAACGTCCTTGAGCCTCTGGTTCTCATCTTGGAGCTTCTGGACCTTGGATGCGTGTCGCTTGCGGTATTCGCGCTGGGCAATGACACCGCGCTCACGTCGTCGAGCCTGTGCAGGTTAGTAATGCCGACCGGACATGTTTCCCCGGATCAACCCACCCCAGCATCGGCGGAACTCATCTCTTTCTCTCGGTATAGCTCGTTATGGGAAATGTTCGGGCGTGGAGAGACTGGTCGAGTCAACGTTATTGTGGCTGTCAGACCCTCGAAGGATTCCTCGTTGATGTCGTGGTCGAGGGTAGCATTAATCAGCAAGGCCTTTGTCCTTGCTAATACTGTGTATGAACAGTCTGTTGCACTGTATTCGTTGTAAGCAATCGCGGCCGGATGCAACCACCGAGACCCACCCATAACGTTATCCGTGACACGGCGTAGCGCTCGGGCCTGGCACCAAACGATGGTGGATCCTTGACCAACTTCATCCGAGAGCCGTCCCGCAACGTTATTGTCAAGTGCTCACTTTAGATACGAGGGCGAGCGACTTTGCAGGGCGACTGGCAGAACAAGACGATGAGCGAACAAAGTCGGAGGCGGTGGGTCAGACAGGAAAAATACCATGACTAGGGTTATCTTTGCCAGGGATAATGGAAAACAAAGACCAAATAAAGTCTTAATCATTCGACATTTATTCCGCAGAAACATTGAACCCATCATCACCCTGTCACAGACCTTGACGAAGACGAAAGCACCTCAACAAAAATATTACCATGTCGTTTCCCTCTCCAATCAAAACCTACCACACGAAGCCGTACGCGGCCATCTCCCCATCTCGTCCGGAGCTATCGACTAACGGGAAACATGCCTTCGTCTCGGGAGGTGGCACAGGCATCGGCGCCTCCATTGCGCATTCTCTCGTGAGGTCCGGCATAACGAGTTTGGGGCTTCTTGGGCGTTCGGTTAAGTCTCTTCGAGACACCGAGGCTGCCGTCGAAGCTCTGAGCCCGAAGACGAAGGTCTATCTGTATGCGACCGACGTTACAGATGAAAAGGCGACGAATGAAGCTCTTGCATCATTCTCCCAATCAGTCGGCGGGAAAATCGACATCCTCATCGCCAACGCCGGCTACATGGCCGACCTCAAATCCATCCCCGACTCCGACTCTTCTGACTGGTGGCGCGCCTTTGAAGTCACGGTCCGCGGCAACTTCAACCTCCTCCGTGCTTTCCGCCCCCACGCATCCCCCTCCGCCTCGGTAATCCATATCTCGACCGCCGCAATCCACCTGCCCTACCTTCCGGGCTTCTCCGCCTACCGTGCCTCCAAGAGCGCTGCCACAAAGATGTTTGAGTACTTCCAGGCTGAGAACCCTGGCTTTTTCGTTCTGCAGTTGCATCCCGGTCTTATCGGCGGCACACCCATGTCGGAGAAGTTCGCGTCGACGGTGGAGGAGATGGGATTGGTTTACGATGACATTGCGCTGCCGGGGCATTTCGTCGTGTGGGCGCTCAGCGAGGAGGCTAGGTTCTTGAATGGGCGGTTTTGCATGCAAACTGGGATGTTGAGGAGCTCCAGGGGCTTCGTGGGGATTTGGAGAATGATTCAAGTCGATTCACCATCGGGCTCCAGGGCTGGTACTAGATCATGAAGGGAATGACCGGCACCGGTTCAATATCGTACCGACAGCCAGTGCACGGCTGACAAGCCTCCAACATGATTGTCGCCTCGAGCCAGTCCTCACTTGCAAACGTATGTTTATACATATTTACATGTAACGTATGCATTCATCTAATGCCGAACTCACGTCAATTTCTTCCAGATTTCACATAACAGTGATTTTGCTTCGTCTTGGCTCACTTGCGAATTGACAAGCTGTTCCCAGCATCTCCGACAGATTTGTCTCCAGATTGCAAGCATGGTCATGGACCTTTTCGGTAACTGAACCAAACCATTATCAAGGACCCCTACTGCAGACGAGATTCTGTTTTCAGTCCATAGCTGAATCTGCGTCTTCACAACGGCCTTTTTGTTGAGCTTTAGGCTCTTGGGGTCCCGAACCGTCTCCATCAAGACCAATCTTGGTACTGGGGAACGGCGGGCAAGCCGCCTGTTAAAAAGGCCTCCCGTTAGGAAAGAGACAGCGGCTGCAGGTGTGGCTGGTGTGAGGTCGGTTGCGTGTCGGAAGTGATGACGGAGGAAATGCGGGGGTGTCACGCCGGGAATAAAATCTGTGTGCATGGCCATTGTTGTTGAAGTAATTGTATTGGACCATTGGGTGTTCTGATTATGTGTATGAGGAAATCCTGCAAAAACCCCTTTTCCATATTTCCCTTGCCGGCAATAGTCTGGTAAAATCCGAGGGAAATCCTAGCTATTAATTAGTGAAATTGCTTATAAAGTAGGGTGATTTCCTGCTGCTTAGATTTCCTTTCTACCACGATTTTGCAGTAACTTCCACAGGTCAGAAAGTACCTATTTGCCTTAAAACAGCCTTTAGGTCATAACAGCTCCATAAAGTAGGTGTCACACTTATGTACAGGAGAGGTCAACTATAGGCCTAGCTATCGAAGCCACTACATTTACAGTACAAAGTATAGATACTAAAGGTACTGCCAAGAGGCATTTATTTTAAAGAAACTATATAAGTAATAAGTAAAAAGGGTTTTTAATTGAATATAATTAACTTGAAATTATAATTTATAGAAAGGTCCGTCGGGGTTAAATATAAAGCCCGCTGTATTTACAGTATATAAAGAAAGTCTGTTAAGGTTCAAGTTTAGATATACAGTGAGGGGCTAAAAGTCGAAAGTCCACTTCACAGTGGATCCTTCTAGAGTCTACCGCTCCAAGATGAGAACGACCCAGCCACGCTCATCTCACAACCGAAAGAGAAGCGCGACTTGTTTGCCTGCGTTCTTTTTAAAAGTACTACTATAGACTAGAATCGGCCAAAACCGAGTAATACATCAATCAAACACATAGATTTCCCCTAGGATGATAGTAATCAATGGCGTCTACAGAGAAAGACACTGGTCAAGGCAGCACATCGAGTGAAAGGAAACCTTCCATAGCCTTTCAGAATCACCTTAGTTGAAGGGGAATCTATCTCAGGCACCTATTAAGTGATTCATGGTCATGCGAAGCTTAGCCATCACATTTCGAGCCAGTGCCGCATTTACTCTTGCAAAAGCTCGAATATTCATTTCCTCCAATGCCAGAGAAGTATACGCGATCAACGGTTACTGTTTTGCATCTCTGAATTAAACCACAGGGTCAGTCTTGGGTGTGATGGATAAGGGGCACGGGACTAACATACAGTTTTATCCCAGACTGTTCCTACATTCCACTTGTTGATCTTAGGAGGAAGATTGAAAAATTGATAACTGTTACCATAGGCGACGCAGGCGTCATTTTGGCATTTGTCAGTAATGTCCTTGTCGCAATAGCATGCTCCGTGGGTATTTGCATTAGCCCTATTAATAATTAGTAGGGCTACAAACACGAGTAAGGGCTTCCGAACGAAGTACATAAAAGGTAGCAGAGCTGCTACAAAGAACTTGCTAATATGCATAGTGTAGGCAAGTAGTGAGGTGATAATTGTAGATGTGATGTGCAGGACTTGGGGTGGTAAGGCAAGAGATGCTACGTTATATATATTTGTATGAAAGAGCAGATGCTAGTGACTAAACGGATGCTTTCAGATGTACAGTGACTTAATTTGTTATAGTTTGGATTATTAGATTATGATACTCTGGCTTATTATACTGAGTCTCTTTTTAATGTCAGGAGCAGACCAGGACTACCAATCGCACTGCAAGCAGTAGCCTGCAATCTGACTCGAGCCTATCCCACTGCCGAGGCATAACAGCTCGGTGGGCACTAAAGCCCTGATGTTAAGACGTACAGTCCCATCGATTTGTACTAAAAGTTCCCAGTTCTAGGAGATACTCAGGGTCTACTGTAGTGGTGGTGAGCAGCCGCCTATAAATAGAAAGTGCCCATAGCGGTCTCTGAGGCACCGTTGAGTAGGGACCAAGGATCACGACATGGTGCTTGGCTTTAGAGTTGACCCTAAGGGGTCGCACTTGGATTTGATAGGCTAGTGTTAGACCCGAACAGAGAGAAGAAATGAGGCATCAGGCATTACCGTCATCCGCGCGCTGGAGGAGCTCGTAAGCCTTGAAATTTGTGGCGAATTCGTGGGCCTCCCTGATGTGATGCATGCGGTTATGTTCGCCCAAAGAATGACTGACGCGTTAACCGAGAGACGAACGCACTAAGCTTTCGACTCCTTTGAGCTTTAAAAACTACCATAGCTCACCAGACCATGCAACGAACAGCAGACGGCAATCAAAGCGTTCTTGTTGGAACAGCCACAAGGTTGTGGCTGACGGACGGCGACGAGTAACTCGTGGCTCCACCACGTGACCTAACTCGTTGATATCAACAGCTGCCAGCAACCTCCTCCGTTAGTTGAATTCCTACTTCTTCAACCTCATCACCACTCTTCTAGCAGCAATACAATTAACGTATTGTTGTTGAGGCAAATGGGCACTTCATGACCTGTGGAAATCACCGCGAAATCGCGGTGGAAAGGAAATCCAAGCGGCAGGAAATCGCCCCACTTTACAGGCGAGTTCACCAATCAATACCTAGGACTTCCCCAGGGTTTCACTAGACTATTGCCAGCAAGGGAAATGTAGAAATGGGCTTTTACAGGATTTGCTGATAGACATAATCAGGACACACAGATAACCAATACAATTACTTCAACACCTACAACCTGCCAGAAAAACAAGATCCAATCATCCCGGGCCGAATATATTTGTTTTAGATCGCCCTCAAATACTATTTAGGCGCATGTTCACTCCTTAGTGTAAATGAGACCGAGACAAGCCACTCAATTATTCTACTTTGAACCCTATGTGCGTTCCGCCATCTGTTTCGCCACATAATGCTGAGCTGGGAACAAGCCCCTTTTCTTCGGATTTGGTCCAGATTATTACCAAAGCCAAAGTCGAAGTACGACGAAAGTGGCGCCAATGTGGCCGAATCCGAAGACCAGCCTGCAGATCTTCAGTGTCCCTAGGTGACGAGTTCCGCATTGCCTGTCTCGGCAGCGAAGCGACAGTTCCCGGACAGCAATCAAGGCTACTTCCAAAATTACTCGCTAGGAAACCTAACCTAAATCTGTTCACCCACGGAAGCCAGCCTGGAGGACAAAATTCGATTGGAGGTTGGGGGACGGCATTTATCGATTGTAACATGTCAATTGCAATGAACAGATGGTTCTTGACTCCTCTCGCAGCCTAGTTCTGTAGCAAAGATGACAAGCATGTGGAAGGAATAGCAAACGCTCAAAAGCGTTTCCAACCAGTCCGAAGTAGTAAAAATAAAGAGTTAGATTCTCATTTGTTCAACCAGAATACCGAGACCGTCTCGCAAATAGGACCGTTAGGATGACGTTGGTGGCCCCGAGACATACATCGCCCTCCGGATGCGGTCCACCAACGGCGACGGGAACGTCAGGGATACTCTAACCGGCATTCTCCCCACATTCATCGACACAACCTAATTCAAACCTGTCATAGGGCGTTGTTGTCTTCGAAGCCGTGAAGACTAAGGCTCACTTAGCGCATATAGGGTGTCTCGGTTCCGAAATCCGACCTGCCGGGCGCCGCTTTTCTGACAAGTGAGATCATGGCTGGTTTTGACGGCGAAGAGAGGAAACATAAATTGCAGGCCTTCGTCCTTGATCATGGAAAGACGGGAGCTACATGTTTACCTAACAGACTCGAAACCTTGATCTTCCTCTCAGCAACCACGAAAACTCAGCATTTTCACCATGAAGACCACGGGTATACTTTTTGCTCTATTTGTTTCTGCTGTGGTTGCTGTCCCGACAGGCGTGAAGCGCGCCGAGAAAACCAAGGAGCTCGATACTTGCGACTCGGGCTCGGGCGGAAACACTGGGGCCATGGAAAATGTGGCCGTCGAAAAGCTATCCATTCTTCGCCCTGTTTGCTCGACGGGTACTCCGGTCTGCTGTGCAACCAACGTTGCAGGCCTGATATCACTGGACTGCGCTGCTCGTACGTTTCACAAACCTGACTGCCCGAGAATAGCATGAGTAACGCTGAACATCGGCCGAAGCCTCTCCCTTCCCAATCACCGTTTCTGGCTTCCAGGCTTCCTGCCTCGACAGTGGTGGCCGAAGCCCCAGATGCTGCGTCATTAATGCAGTAAGTCATGCAAAACAATAGCAGGTCCCCCTTATGAAATACTTGCTGATTATGACTTGCAAGCTTAACCAAGCAGTCCTTTGTCAGGACCCTGGCGTCTAGGATCATCTCAGGCTTCCTGTTGATTGAGGTGCGAGGACTTACTCATTACCGTCTTAAAGTCTCCAAGCTCCTGTTAATGGCCGTTTTCATTTGTCTCTGCGCACCAGATCACTTGTTTTGGACTTTTTGGAGCATGTGTATGATAATTCAGGATTGCCCATCTTTTAATAGCTGAGCCTGGGGAAATCTGGGTTTATCTCTAGACGAGCGGTATCCACAGTCATTCTAAGTGTTTGGTTCCATAACTCCTTGCTGGATGTATGGCCTATGACTTGACTGGCTACGTTACCGTCATCTACTGATGTTTCCGAGTAACTTGCCAGATTAGTGCCCCTCATGATGAAGCTGCTTGCTCTTTGGGCTCGTCCCACAGACTGGTGAGTAATCCTCTGTCCCTGATATAATATCAAGCTCCTTTATTTACTACCACGCTGTCATAGCATTGATGATTTGGCATATCTACGGTTCCTTAGTATGTTGCGTGGCGTGTTTCTGCCACCTACCAGTGACATGCTTTGCCGGGGTCAAAAGCCGAAGTATATATCTCAAAGAAAGGCGACACAATGTTTTCAAGGGTCGAAAATTGCGCTTCCCCTAGTTTATGTGATAGGACCTTTCAGCTGAGTGAACAGAGTAACGACACTCGATGTCAACAGTCGAGTCAAGATTTTCGCCAGGTATCCAGGGGCCACCGCCGTTCTCTCATAGTTAGGTGGTGTCTCACAGCTTGAAGGACTGCCGTTCCCCACCGTCAAACACAGGAACCGCCCGACTAACCGGGCAGATGTTGCCAAACTCTCCAGTCTACAACCAGGTTGCGGTCGGATTGCATTTCCCAAATAATATACTGGGCCGTCGGAAGCCGCTTTTCTTTCATCTTAAATTCCGATTGGGCATTTTCTGCATCATCACTGTCCGAGACGGTCCTGCCGTGAGCGTCTGAGAATGTTGGGTCGACAGTTGACAGCAGGTGGCCTTTTAAGTCAAGCTCAGACGGAGAACGCGTAGAAAACCATGCAGACCATCCAAATCTTGTTCTCAACTCCTTTGGTGTATTCGGGATGCTTTTCCTGGATTGGGCGAAAAAGAACAATCAAGTTGTTGATTGTAGTAATGTAACCTACCACTCCAGACCTCATCGCGCGTTTGATAGCTTTCTTGATACTTACCCGTGTCCGCCCCTCGACGCACGATGGATGGAAAATGGCTTCCGCCGGATAGTTAGTGTGGGGCAGAACTAGCTCGTTTTGAGGACAGGCTGGCTACGTCCTGGGGCCATCACTGGCCGTCGTCATGTTCTTGGAATGAATAATGCGTTGAACCAGGTTCCCAAAGACTTAATGGGCCGTTAGGCCAAAGTCAGGCGTCAACCGAGATCTTTCATTCATCTGCACTTTTCAAGCACGGTACCTGAAAGAGTAGGCTGCTCCAAGCCTGCCCAATAGAAATCGCAGCTAACAACCGAATGAAAGTTCTTCAATGTCGGTGACAAGACGCGCCATGTGGGTATTCGGCTGAGATGCCGCCAGCGACAAGGGGAAATCCGCCTTCTCTGGGCACGGGGCCGGTAGTTCGACAGCGGGGCCGTACGGAGCTGGTCTGAACGTCTCGGCGATGGATCCGATTTTGAGCCTTTCATGTTCGGAGTTTGAAGCGCGCTGTCGCTGGATGTACCGTTAAAACAGGGATTTTTCACAGATTTCTTCCGCCATCGACGAGCCATTTCCTCCTTCCCCTTCAGCTCTGATTCGCGTTTCCCATTTTACGCCCTATCCGAGCGGGTGACGAGCGGTGGGGATCGCAATCCGCCCGCAGATGTCGCCATCGTACCCTTGCAAGCACGACGCGATGTCGGCCTCAACACCGACCCCATCCCAGGGTCAATCCCACGTTTTTTGCTAAGCGCCGACAGGCCGCGCCCGCGCCGGCGGCCAGTATCAGGGATAGGTCGTCCAAAAAACCCTAGTTCGGATTCCACTGTTCAACGCTGGCTGGTATTGTTTCATAATGATTTTCAATAACGCCACGCGAACCAAGGTCATGAAAGTTATCTCTTTGGCTAATCTAACAAATAGCCCGGTATCTGACGGGTGCGGAGTCTGGAGGCCGGGCGGAGAAAAAAACTCAGACGGATGCAACACCGCGGACGTTGGCCGCTTGGGATCTGCTAGGATAGAACCGAATTTACGGCACGATGATTTAGCTGCAGGGTAATGGCCACCGCGGGAGCCAGGGTTTTCTTTTAAAAAGCTCGACATCCGACAGCCCCCGTCTCGTCCGCACTTGCATGAACACAATCGTTGCGTCGGGGTCGCAAACAAGCTGTCAGCAATGTCGCCAGTAGATCACGCAAAGCAGCCCGAAGAGGTCGACCAGGAGGTCCAAGATGTCCAGTCTTCGAAGCCTGTGTCGCGGTTCACGCGCTGGTTCCGCAGCCCGCTGTTCAACGTCATCGTCGTCGGCTTGATCTCTTTCACTCAGCCCGGCATTTGGAATGCGCTCAACAGTAAGATGTCACATCCGGTGAAGTGAATTCGACGATGACTGACGGAAGCTCTCAGGCACCGGCGCTGGCGGTCAGCAAGAGCCCTACCTCGTCAATGGCTCCAACTCCCTCACTTTCGGCATCATGGTCTTCGGCTGCAGCTTCTTCGCCATCATGGCCAACAAAATTGGCCTCAAGACTGTTTTGATCATAGGCACACTCGGCTACGCACCCTACTCGGCGGCCATGTATGTCAACAACCGCTACGGCGTCGAATGGTTCGTTTTGTTCGGCGGCGCAACCTGCGGAATTGCTGCCTCCGCCCTCTGGGCCGCCGAGGGTGCCATTGCTCTTGGGTACGCCGACATCAAAGATCGAGGCAAGTTCACCGGAATCTGGCTCGGTCTCCGCGAGCTCGGACAACTTCTCGGTGCCTCTATCCAGCTCTCCTTGAACTCGAAGAACGGCCAGCGAGGAAAGGTGGGATACTCGACGTATCTCGTTTTGATCGCCCTC
The DNA here is from genome assembly GCA_020466075.1 of Colletotrichum coccodes. Taxonomy (NCBI): domain Eukaryota; kingdom Fungi; phylum Ascomycota; class Sordariomycetes; order Glomerellales; family Glomerellaceae; genus Colletotrichum; species Colletotrichum coccodes. Next base: position 32,236 of record JAIMZG010000042.1, on the reverse strand, counting down.
CAGTGCCTTGGCCTCCCCTTGGCGCTGCTTGTGTCGCCTCCGCAGAAGGTCATCCATAGCGACGGCAGAAAAATTGCCGATCCGACGAAGAACAAGGCCGTCTTGGGAGAGTTCCGCAAGTGGTTAAAGCTGCTCAAGAAGAAGCAATTTTACCTCTTGATCCCTATTCTCATCGGCTTCAACTGGAACAGTACCTACCAGGGCATCTACCTCACCAAGTACTTCTCCGTCAGAGCCAGAACCTTGGGCGGTTTGACTTCAGGCATCGCGGCGTCGGCTGCCAACATGTTCTGGGGATGGTTTTACGATCGGAAGTGCTTCAGCCGCCCCCAGCTCGCGAAAATCACATGGGCCTCTTTTTCAATCATAATGTTGGGTTTATTCGCTTGGCAGGTCGCCAATGAGAAGTTGTACGAAGATACTGTTCCGAAGATCACCCTTGACTGGGCTTCTCCCGGATTCGGTCGCGGTTTCGCCGTTAACGTGCTCTTCCGGTAAGCCCTCGGCAAGCACTCGCTGTTGATGTTAATCCAAGGCTAACATCGAATCAGATTTATGAATGAGTCGCACTACATGTTTGTCTACTGGCTTATGGGCACATTCTTCGACGACATTGAGACCTTGACCTTGGGCGTTGGCCTTGTACGATCCTTCGAGTCTATCGGTTCGTGCCTGGCATTCGGTATCGGTGCGATCAAGGTTTCGCCAATGGTGAACCTCATTGTTGCTTTCGTCATGTTTGTCGTCTGCATCCCTGCGACTTCGTGGGTAGTTTTCCTCGTGCCCGAGCGACCCGTGGACAACACGAAGCCGGACTCTGATGACATTCCGGTGGAAGACAATAAAGTCACAGACCCGGTTGTAGTCTCCACGGCTGCATCAGCGGCGGATGGGCCACGCAGCACTTGAGGCGCTAAACGGATGCTTCGGGCATGGGGTATCAATGCGTTCCAGCTACTTTAATAATATTTAAATATCAAGCTTAAAGCCTCTCAATCCAGCACTCACCTTGACTTTTCGGCCAAAGCCGAAAGATCGTTCATTAGCCAGAAAAGATCTATCGTTGAATTGTTCATGTGATGTAGTCTCAAGCTGTAGAGCAAGATATATAATAGCAAGAAGAATGTATAGACCGGCAATTGGTACATCCATCCCGCGCCGCCACCACCGGCAATAGGGCCACGGTTTGGAAAGAGGGCTTGGTCCATCTAGATGGATGCCTCATCAAGGTTCCGGAAGAAGTTCTCATCTTTGAATGACACGTTGGCCTGGCCAAAATCCGTGTTGTTAAGAGCGCTCTGGACAATCGGGCTCATGGCATCCCATTTGAGGACGGGATACGTACTGCCAGTCAAGACGCTGAACTGCAGTTCGTGGTTGAGCAGACCTTGCGTGAAATATTCTACCTTCATCCTCTCGCCTTCCAGCGGCGGATCTGTCGTAGTCTTGAATTCGCCATGTCCCGAAGTCGCTCCTCCGAGGATCGTTGGGTTGGCAACTGAAGGGTTGTTGAGCCAGACGACGACCCTCTCCCAATCGTGCCTATGAGCGCCCACCATTATGCCGTCATTTGGCATATCCTTGGGGAAGTACCACGCATACATGATGGCGTACTTGCCGTTGTGCCACGTTCCTCTGGCGTAGGTCTGGCCCTTGCCCGTGTCTTTGCAGCTGCCATTTGAGCTGCCGCTGGGCCTCAGACCACCACTGTTGTTGACGTCAGACGTAAGACATCTCAGGTGGACCAACTTCGAGAGACAAACCTTGTGTCGCCGGCATCGTTCACCGCGGTATACGGCTGGCACCCGTGGGCGATGCGAAGAAGCGGGCTAAACCTTGCAATGGCATTGCCAACAGCATTATCCTGGACCTTCTGCGCACCAGGGCTCAGGGTGTCGTGACCGACTCCTCCCCGGCGTTCCGAGATGTCATCCATGGGTGCGCCAAGGCGCAGCCCATGAGGCCAAGGATTGGGACGAAGATTCTAGCGAGCATTATTGAAGACGTTTGTTGACTCTAACGTATCGTCAGTAAGAGCAGGCTGAAGCTGAGTAATCTCATCAAGTGTGTAACTCCATGAAAGCTGATTGTGCGGCCTCACCTAAGCAAACGAATTAATCGAATCGAAGCTGGCCACGAAGACCTGCTTCTATGGCCTGACGCTGTATGAAAATCAACGAGCGGGACCAGCTGGTGAAAAGCAAATACATGCAGAGGAAAAGCTGGGGGGAGGCTCCCTTTTTCTAAACTCTACTGCTTCAGACGGAAGCAGATTCAGTTGAACCGACCCATTTCCTATTTAGCGGAGGTATTGAATATCCTCCGGGGGGCTTTTCCGCAGCATTAAGCACGCCGTTTTCGGAAATCTGTTCGGACCCGAAGCGTGATCAAGGCAGGGGCAACAAACGGGGGATAGACACCATCAAAGCATCAGGAGATTCCACAATCAAGTGACAGTAGTGCAGGATCTGTGACGTCCTTCTCTTGACTCATTGGCCGAATAGCTCCTGAGGCTGAATTGGGCCTCTCTCCAGGAGCACCTTGTTCCACTTCATGAACTGAACTTGGCTTTACGATTCGCCGTCTCTAAGTGATTTTGTCAACAATAAGAGAAGCTCTAGTAGCCGAGCCGACAAGCTTCATTTAGTCGCGGCCCATGTTGTAGGCCTTCCGACGTCACCGAGTCAGGTCAAGGTCGCACTCAGCCCAGATCCACGACTTACATCCCAGCTTTCAGCCTTTTTTCTTGGTATTTTTGGGCCGCAGTCATCAATCTGCAACCGAGGGCCGCCCAAGCCTTCCTATTTCCTTTGTGACGGTGCATAGAGAGATCCGAGCTGTCCGCGCCGAAAACGCACCCCAGGCTTCCACGCCAAGCTCACGTGGTTCTCCAGAAGGTTAAAGCATTCTACCTCCCACCGACGCATACTGGTGACTTCTTTTTCCGCATCATAAGCGTTTAAAAGTGGTTTAGCTTAAGTTTATTGATATACCGAAATACCTGAGCTCGAACGAAACGCTACGCCTTCGTCGGGGTCATTCCACTGGATCGCCCATAACAAGGCAATATCATACAGCATTGCGCCGAATCAAATAGCCTGGCGGCAAGTTCAAAACCTGCAGATGTTGTCTTTCTGATATGGGAGGATGGCCAGAATGCGCACACAGCTGACTCGGGATTACGATCAGAACCCAAGCTCCCTTTCGTATGCCCTGGACTCCCTCCCAATCGGTTGGATCAAGGTGTAGCTCCCCGATTTGTTGAACTCTTGGACGCCGTTGAGTAAGTACAGGGGAGTCATCTGTCCATCATCACTAAAGTACAACTTTGGTCTTTCCCGACGGTAATAGTCCAACTTCACGCCGTCGGTGAACTCAACCGTTGTGTTATAAGCCAGCGTGTTGTTGTTGTACGTCCAAGGGCCTTCCCATTTCCGAGCGTACGCGTGCGCGCCAACTCGCGGTCCCTTTCTGCCCTCTGCAATGTCAATCATGTGATGGACCAGAATGTGCCAATGCCCTCGCTTGTCCCTCCACATGAAGGGATCCTCGCTACGTTCGGTGTTGCGCGGTTCCACGACAAGTTCGTGCGGAGCAGAGAAGTTGTCGGCATGATAGATGTTGTTCTTCTCGACGGCGAGTAGAATTTCCTGGGTGGGGTTTTCAGATGACCATAATGGCCAAGGCGCGGGGTTCGTAACATTGATAACTTGTGGTATTGGAATTGTCCACTCTCTTAGGTCTGGGGAAGCAGAAACCGAGATCGTATTGTTCCACTTCTGTGACCGGCAAACATCACCAACTTCAACGTCTTTCCCGATAAAGTAAATCAGGAATTTCTCGTCTGCCGGACTCCAGATCGTCGTCGGGTTGTGGTGGAAAGTACTGAACAATGTCTGGGCGTAGTTGTACGGGCCTTTCGGTCCCGTTCGAGATTCAGCTCTGATAATGGTGCTGAATGGCCGCCAGCCGGCAAGACCACACCCATGGGACATTTGCGACGTGGTGAGGTGGAAGAGCCCCTTTTCCGAACGATCTTGTATGATGTGGCCTCCCCAAGATGAATTCCCAGCGCCCTCTTTGTAAAAGTCCGTGCCAGTAGCGTTCGTGTGGTTATATCCGGTCCATCGCTCGACTGGCTGGAGGTCAAGCTCACTGCAGTCTGCGGAACGCCAACCTGGATCGCAAATGCATGAGTTATCCTGGGAGCAGATACCGTTGAGACTGCAGTTATCGTCTGTTTGGCAGGCCTGCACTCCGGCCAAGAGACCAAATATGAGAAAGTCCCGCAAAAGCCGCATGATGTGCCGTCACCAGATCGAAATCGTGTGCAGTCTTGTGCCTAGAGGCATGCTAAGAATTCTCGGTTGCATTGATGTCGGTGCTGACTCCTGCTTATGTATGCGCATCTAAGAACCTTTCATAGGACTGCGGCTTGGCGTCTCTAAGGATCGACGGTTTGTCCCCTCCGCTCGTTGTAACGTTGTCCGAACTAAGCAGTCCTTCAGCGGTCGTTCAGCGGGGAAATTCTAATCCTCGAATCTGCTTCTACTTCTCCTCATTTCCCCGCGAAGATCGCGAAGCGGATTCCGTTGCTTGCATGGCTGTCTACCCCGCAGCATTGTATTTAGCCAGAGTTCGTAACTTGACGGTTTCGCTTAGGTAAACCAGGATCCTCATCCATATTCAGTTCCTAGTTTATACAAAAACCGGTGCCTAAACCTATGCGATTCCAGCTGATTAAGCTTGTCATTTGCCTTACTTTCGTCAAGATTATTTCGTTACTAAGCTGAGATAATAATTGTAGACGCAAAACACGTTGATATGTCCGTTTAGTATTTTGCGTGAGGTTTTCGCTTATGATACATGGACGGATGCTACTTCCTTCGAAGGCGCAGCGTATAACCACTCTCAACTATTTCATTCTGATGAATCCTTGACACACATGATCGTCTTCCTGTATGTTAAATTCTTTCAGAGTCTCCTTGAACTTGGCCCTCTTAACTTCGCCAGTTGCAGCCCTGCAATTCTCCTTACTGTCCCACCCAGTCGCAACCATGAAGAGCTTCTTCTTCTCGCCTTTATAATCTACGTTGCCAACCGACCACCCGTGCGCACCTGCAACAAATCCACTAGGCACGCTGCCAGAGTGAATAAGGCCTTGCCACTTCTTGTAGAAGGCAACCGTATCGGTGTCAACAGGCATATATGATCCTGCCAGGAGAATGACGCTGGCACCAGCGACCTTTTCAAAACTATCACCCTCGAAGCTCAGGTAGGTCGTCCAGGGCAGAGCTGAGCTGAGGTCAATAACCTGGCCCCAGAGGTTTCTCATTTCTGAGGTTTCCGGCCCTTGTTTGGCTGCATTTGCAGCCTCAACGGATGTCCAAACTAACAGCTAGGAGTCAGCAAGACGTATCCAATCACAAATGTAAAATTCAAAGCATTTATGCGCCGAATAGCTGATGGGCGACAGGGCCAACTTACTAGCGGCTAGATGAACACCTTTCACTGGTTTCCCATCTAATCCATCTGGGGGTTGAATGCCTTCCCATTGCGCCAGAAGATCCGAAGTATCATTCACCTTTGGTTGCAAGGATTTGATGGTCGTGAAAGCGGATGACTGCTCAAAGTCTTCCTTAACTGGGATCCAACCCAACTCTACAACTTGAGGCATCGTGTTTGTTTTGGTATTTGAGTCGATCAGTTGTACGCAGGCACAGTCTTACGGTGTTACGAGTTTGCTATAGGATAAAGAGAAAATGGGACATGTCCAATGCCTCCTTTTATGATATTTTCCTCAATAGATTCTCCCGCCTAAAAAGAGGAAATTTTATTGACAGTTTCAGGTTCTCTCACTCACTCAAACTTATTAATAGATACAATGCACTTTTTGCTTGTTGATCGCCGGGCTTGACCAATAGCAAAATACGCATAAGCCCGTTGGACCGACGTACGGTCGAACAATGCCAAGTCGCCGGACTGAAGTCTTTCTCACCCTAGGGCGTATCATTAATGATTCGGACGTATTTCTCGGCATGATCAAACCGTGCTTGGCTCTCGTCAAAGTGTTTAGTGCCACTTAGCCTCCGGATTCAGTGGTATGTTTTCTATCACGTTGGTATAAGATACGATGGGTGGGTAAGCTGCTTGGAAAAGCAGTAACGGGCTGCTTCTGGTTGGTCATTATTCTTTCAATTTAAAATTAAAGCTCTATCCTGTAAGGGGGACGGTTATCAGGGGCCATCTAGCTACTAGCAAAATTACTTTCAGCTTTAAACACCAATTGTGTCATCGACTCGTGAGTGTGGGCTAGCCGCTCAACTTTTTCTGCATCGGTGGGGCGTAGAACCTTTCGATGTCAATCATACATCCCCCGGCATTGGCATCTTGAAATCCACATAGAAATGATTCGAGCATAGGAACGATAACTGTAGGTGTGTCAAGTTGCCATTAACCACCGTCTTATGGAAATAGTCAAACGGCTTAAGCAAAGATAACATAGCCCCGCCATTAAACGTGTATACGCAGTATGAGCTTGTCACATTCCATCCTTGTGGCCTGCCAGACGATTTAGAAGGCCGAAGCTTCAAACTCGGCTTGTTACAGCCAAGCTTCTGCATCAGGCTACGGAAGTATGAGACAAGTTGCAAGTCACTGCTGTCATTGCCGAAAGAAGCAATGGCACGTTGCCAAATTTCCCGTGTCCTCTCTTTTAACAACGCTTTTTGCAGTTTTGTGTGTATCAATGGTCGCTGAGCACCGCCGTGGACTATAACAAACACAACTTTAAATGCTTTGTGCAGAATTGACGGCAACGTGAAGATAAAAAAGTTATGGATATGGCCCTGTCTTTATCGATATGACCCTGTCTTGGGGTTAGGACTAAATGGAATTGTTATTTTATTTCAGCAGATGTAGCAGCATAGCTTATGCTGCTCTTCTGGCCCCACTGGGGCAGAAAAGCTGTTCCTATATCAATCAAATCTTCATGAAACCAAGCGTTAATCAACAACGCCCATTCTGCAATATTTAGTCCCCAACTCGCTCAACGAAGTCCTGGATCTTTCGTGTTGCTGCACTCATCCGCCGCTGTCACCAGCAGGACCTCAAGCTTCAATGCCAATGTTTCTGGTAGTGGCATAGCTAGAAATTGATTTCACTCACAAACCTGAAATATTCGGGTGACATTTTCCAGCGAGGTTGATTCATCGTCCGCTAGAGGTGGAAATATCAAACAGGAGTTCCAATTTTATTCGCCTTCACTCCGCTCCAGGCTCAAGTCTCGGTCTTCACTAACTTGAACTCAATCGGTTTTCTCAGATCAGGCACCCATCCCATCCCAGCTCTCTGCGGCTTCATCTCCTCTTTCACCCCACCGGGCATGCGAATGTCGTAACGTAAGATCATACGAGCCAATATAAGCTTTATCTCGTTATTGGCAAAGTAGCGCCCTGGGCAAACATGTGCCCCATATCCCCACGCAAGGTTTTCCTTAGTAGCGTGACTGAACGTGTACTGCTCTTTGTTCTTGTAGTTGTTCGGGTCGGGAATTTCTCCTCTTCGGAGCTTCAGGAATCGGTACGGGTCGAACTTCTGCGGATCAGGGAACAAAGTGGGATCAAACAGCGGCGGGGCGAATATGGCTTCGACAGTTATGCCCTTAGGAATATACGTGCCATCCCTCAGCGTGATGTCTTTTTCAACATATCGATGAAAGTGCGAAGGGGTTGTAGGGTTTAACCTCTGCGCCTCTTTCATGACGCTGTCGAGGATCTTTAGCTCATGCAGCGCACTCGGACTAAGCTTCCCGTCGAACTGGGAGCGGACGCGTTTGGCTTCCTCACGAAGCTCCTCGACCAACTCAGGCCTGATGGCAAGTTGGTACAATGTTTGAGCGATTGTGGAAGACGTGTTGTGAGTCGAGGCGACACCAAGTTGCACCATAGAACCGGCCAAGTCATCGTCAGTCTGCTTCCACTCTTCCTGTTTTGCCATCATCCAGGCTAGCATATCGTTATACTCAACTCCGGTCGCCTGGACTTCCTCACGTCTCTGCTGAATGATGGGCATCATAAGCTTCTTGGATGCTTTCAGGTGTGCCCAAGACTTGGCGAGCTGTGTGCGTTCGCGCTTAAAGAAACGAGCAAAAGGACGCATCCAGCTTGGGTACATTTGAAGCATGTGTACAGCCGTCAATACGTTCTCAGTGAAGTGTACTACAAGTCTGCGGTCAGCGGATGTGGAAAGAATATCAACGCTCACGGAAATAGATTTTGCACGTACTACTGTCATGAATGAATTGCTCATTACGGCACACGATAGGACCAACGTAGACAGAACCCGAAACAATAGCAACAATGCGAAGCGATGTCCGGTAAATGGGGTGCGATGTCCAGTCCTCGCAAGGGCCGATGATTTGATCGACCGTTTTTTCAACCTCGGAGACGAGGGTATTGTTGATTTGTTCTACCAGCCATTAGTAAACGCGAGCATACTGAGAAAAATGTCATCTTACTCAGATTCCTTGTCAAGTCCGAACGAATGCAGTGAACCAAAAACGGATTGCCCGATGGCAAGCCAGTGTATTGCCTCAATACTCTCTATGTGCGATGTGAGTCTACCGAGTAGGGAGTGCCTGTCAACAAGATATTCTTACCTGATCATAAGCCCTGTTCTTGTTGAGCACAGCTTCTGACATGTTCCAAAGCTCATCCAGAGCTGTTCCTGGCAGAACGATGCGCTCCCCTAAACAGTGTCCTATCAGCAGGCTGTACTTCACCTTAAGTAAGATCTGCTAATGAGTTAAAGCATTACCTTCATAGTGAGTGACACGGAAAGCTTTGTTTTTACATTTCTGATAGCCTTCCCAGTAAAACTTCATGGGGTCTTTCAGAAACTCATTTCGGCGTTTATAGTATCCACCAATATCCTGTCCCATGAGAGGGATTTGATTGAGTCTTTGACGTATCCGTAGGCGCGGTAGTAGGTAAGCAGTAGAGAAGACGACTGCGACTACGAGCAGCAAAGCGCTGCGTTCTGCTAGGGCGGAGATAACAACATTCGCAAGTTGAGACATCGTGAGGCTGTAACGGTAAAGAGTACTTAATTAACAATCAATCCAAGAATAATCACGTAGAGGTGCTAGTAAGCGGTGTGCGAAGCAGGACCACTCCACTTTATGTAACAAAATTGAACTGGCGGGCAACTCTGGACTGCGGTATTTTCTCAATTTCATGGTGAGTGGCGCCTCATCTGGACATAACTTTCCGCCGGTCAACGTGTCTTGGCAACAAGAACCACCTATTCTCGGCATTGTGGTAGCCAAGGAAAAGATGTCACGCAGTGGGAGACCAGGGTCCTGAAAACTCAGTCACATCGGCCTAGGACCCTAGGAGCAATGTTCGTAATTGTGAGACCGAAAAGATTCCGGTTGCATGCGTCCAAAACGTGTGGGTTTGTGTGAGATCAGATTCGTTCAACCTGCCGTGCCATCTATCAAGATCCTCGTTGTTCAACTCCACTGGCGACTTGAGGGTGAGGCGGGAAGGGCTTGTATTGGACAGAGTTACCCACAGATCTGGGTGTTACAACCCATACTACGTTCCGTATCGTATTTATCCGCCATCGAGGAATTATACCTGACGGAACGCGATCGGGCACGATCTTCCTGGCACACCGGTGACTTTCCGATACACAGGGAGTTGGGCTGCTTCTGGCCTTGAGCCCCGCCAAGGACGTGCACCAGGTGGGGCCAGTATCCGATGAATTGACTTCGATAGCAGCATTCGGATATGTGCATAATTTCAAGCAGGCATTCTCCACGTTCAGGCATTGATTACACTTGTGCCTATTTTGAACAAGCGGCGATCGCCTTGGCACAGTTGTGCCGAATGTTTGGGATGGTCATAAGGACGCTGAACTCATCATTACTAGTGACTGAGAACCACTATCCATTCTTAAAAAAAAACTATTCACATTTACGGAGCGTGGCGACTATCAACGCTTTTCAAGTCAGCTGTAATAACACTGTCTTCGTTGAGTTCCAACATTGTTGCATTATTGAACTTATACATTTCACCGAGAAATCCCTGGGTCATTTTACTACCAACAACAGGCTCACTATGCCGTCTGCCAACAACGAAAACCTTACAGCAGGACGGAACAATCTGCGGTCGTCTGTCGAGGACACGATCAGCATAAACTTTGAAAAGGAACTAGAAATCGTTGATTGGGATACATCTGATGATGCTTTGAACCCTCAGAATTGGAGTCCAAGAAAAAAACTGAGCCATGTGATGCTTGTCAGCTCCTTCACACTTTACTCGTCAGTACGCCGATTAGTCCCAATGTTTCTATCCGATCCAACAGTTGTGGAGATCTAACACCCAGAAGAAACTTGGCAGCAGTTATGTTTGCTCCAGGTGCCCAGTATCTGGTTGAGGAGTTTGCAATCACCAGCTCCATGATCGCCTCTCTGACAGTCTCGGTTTACGTTCTGGGATATTGCGTCGGTCCCTTCCTCATCGCCCCGTTGTCGGAGATCTACGGTCGGCTAGTTATCTATCACGTCTGCAACCTTTTCTACGAGATATTTACCGTTGGGTGCGCAGTTAGCGTCAACCCTTCCATGTTTCTTGCTTTTCGGTTCCTTAGTGGTTGTGCTGGTTCAGCCCCGATGGCTGTTGGAGGAGGCACTATTGCAGATATGCACAAGGCCGAAGAACGGGGCAAAGCGATGGCAATTTTCAGCCTCGGCCCTTTGCTAGGCCCCGTGAGTACTCCGCGGACCTTTTTGAGACGTGAGGAACATTTCCACTGATATTACATGCAAGGTTATTGGACCAGTTGCCGGAGGGTTCCTTACCCAATACAGTGGTTGGAGATGGACATTCTGGACAATCTTCATCCTGGTATGCCCATCAACATTTCAAAGACTCGAAAGATGTTGACTAATTTTCCTGTTTCTTAGGCGGGTGTTTTGTCCCTAGTATCGGTTGTGTTCATGCGAGAGACCTTCGAGCCCGTACTTCTCGAACGGAAAGCCGCGATGTTGCGCCAGCAGACAGGCAACGAGCGACTTCGAGCCCGGACCAACAAAAACATCACTCAATGGCAACTTTTGGGGCAGGCCATTGCCCGGCCGACGAAGATGCTCATATTTTCTCCCATTGTTCTTCTCATATCCCTGTACTGCGCGTTCATGTTTGGCCTTACCTACCTTCTTTACACGACATTCCCGGCTGTTTTTCAGGGCAAATACGGTTGGGGTCCCAGCCTTTCTGGGTTGGCATATCTCGGCCTTGCTATCGGTATGATATTTGCTGTTGGAGTCGTTGGTGCTGTCAGCGACAAGCAGGTTCGTAGCGCCAGAGCTGCCGGAGCGCAATTTTGCCCAGAGATTCGCCTTCTATTGTCAGTTTGGATGGCGCCCGTCGTCTCAGTTGGTTTCTTCTGGTACGGCTGGAGCGCAACGCAAACACGCATTGGATCGTTCCAGTTCTTGGCACTTTGGTCATTGGCTTCGGATCTTTCATCGTTCTGATGCCCTCCCAGATCTATCTTGTTGATGCATTCGGTGCTGAGGCTTCGGCTTCGGCACTTGCTGCGAATACGTTCTTGCGCAGTCTTTTCGGTGCATTCCTGCCTCTCGCAGGTCCACCATTATACGAGGGTTTAGGACTTGGCTGGGGAAACAGCTTGCTTGCATTCATCGCGTTGGCGTTTATTCCTGTGCCGTTCATGTTCTACAAGTACGGTGAGCGTCTTCGTGCAAAGTTCCCTGTAAATTACTAGCTGGCTAGACTTATATCATTAGCGGGGATAAAATTCACCTCATATACCTTCGGAGTTGAATGTACATTTAGCTTTGATACGTTTGGCACGCTATCAGTTAGGAATCCTGAAGATGTCAGAGGGGAATGATCTTGGAAGTTTGAAGATGACGTTTATAGCCACTTGAAACTGGATGCAATATTGAATTTGCATCAGATGCATTTCTTTGAACACCAAAAGACGTTATAGAAGCACTTGCACACGTCTCGCATACGATTTTCCTCTGCATAATGGCCACTGGTAAATGATACAAATGATGCATAAAGCTCTATAGAGAAGCAAACAGAATACTAATATGATTTCATCTTAGCCTCTCTGCTAGATACAGCGGCGCTTGACTGAAACCTTGGCTTCAGGATCCGCAACTAGTGACCACATGAACGTGCGAGTCTGTGGCAAAGCCCCTCCAGCCAACTTCCAGTCGTACCGCAGTAAGAAATGACAGAGCGCTATCTTGACCTCGTGAGCACCAAAAAATCTACCAGGACACGCATGCGTTCCAATACCAAATCCCATATGCTCAGGAGAAGTCGAGACGAGCTGCGAGCTATGCTCTTTTCCGGGTATCTGTCGCAAGTTGTAGAATCGCCAGCCATCCCACTTTTGTGGGTTCTTGTATGTTGCGTCGTCCCAGTGAAGATGAGAAGAGACCGCGATGGAAGTGCCTTTTCGAGACGGGTCCCGTCGGAGAGCGTCACGTCCGCGTTGAGAACCCCGCGAAGACCGCTGATGGCAGCAGGCTTCATCCTCTGACACTCCTTTAAAACGCTGTCCAAGAGCTTCATTTTGTGCAGTGCGGCCTTGGTCCACCCTCCCTCTTCATGGAGGACCTTTTCAATTTCCTGACGCAGCGGTTCGATTACCTCCGGATGCGCTGCGAGATCAAGAATGACCTGAGTCAACAAATCCGTCGTGGTATGCATCGCAGCCATGGAGAACAACAACTGGACAGCTGACGCATCGTATGGCAAGCCCTTGGCGGCCCTCTCAGCCCACTCGACTGTGTCGTCAAAATGAGCGTTGTGATCCTCTCGTTTTGCGCGCCGACGTCGCTCAATCATTGGCTCAAACAGACGGCGTGCAAGCCTGACCTGAGTACGAGCTTCGCGGCAGGAAGGCAAGAACCAGTGGACAAAGCGGCGAAGCGGGCGCGGCCATAAGCGTAGCATTACTGCTGCTTTATTTACTGTGCCGGCGTATGTGGTTGTAATCTTCAGCCATTCTTCGTCTTGATACAAAAGGTCGCCGCCGAGGAAAGCCTTGGAAGATATCCGGGAAATCAGATCAAGGAGTGCCGGTCTAAGTTCTATGTCATGGTAATCTGTAGTATCAATGTCAGCTATGTGATGATTATGACTTGCGTCCAGACTAAGAAGTCATATAAAAACCCGGTATATAAGCTTACCCTCATTTTCAGTAAATAATCTCTTCATGGATGTAATGCATTCTGACGCCAGCGAGTCTGTGATCTTGCCTATCCACTCAAAATAAGCCCTATGCACACAACTAGTCCCAAAACAATAGGGATGTTCCCACTCAAATGATGTGTAAGTTGACTTTTGGTCACTTCCCGTAAAATCTTTGCGTCACGAGCGCCCTGTTGTGTGAAGTCGAAACCAGGAATTCCCTCATGGAAGTCCTATCCATCAACAGTTAATTTTGGCTCTCTAATCTTAGGAGATCTGGTCAAACTGCCAAAATACCTGTAAGAATAGTTTCACAAAATCCACACGATGGTCGTTTTTCAGCTCCGCGGCGAACTTGGGAGCTAGCATGACGATCTCGCCACCATCTGCCACCATTCGGAAACCCGGAGTGCCTTGATGATCTTCAAACCCCTTCTTGACCATGTCTCTCGCCCCCATGAGAAACCGGTATTTTGCGCTCATGCGGAACACATCGAAAGTGGTGGGCTGGTTCACCCATGGTAAAGGAGTCGACTTGGAAGGCCTTTTGTTGAAGAAGGATAGAATCACCAGGAGCACGGCAAAGGCTGTTGTTAAAGTGATATTATACCAAGAGACCGCAGAACTTCCGTGATTGAAAATTGTGTAATTGTTTCCCGCAACTTGTGCAATGGTTTGTTGATCGATCGAGGCTTCCATGTTGGGCAGAGCAAATGGTAGTTGTGGAATGAAGATGAAGCCACAGACGAAATCAAGCCCAGTTCGCCAACACCTGTGGCTTCTATCAGGTAAACGCTATTAATAGCAGAGCTTGCGAGACAAAGAGCGGTTCTCAAAGTGGATCAGACGTTGTATGCCAAGCTTCTTCTAAGTAGCCTCGTTATAGCGATATCTTGGCTGCTAGGGGTCCCTTGTCTCAAGGATGACAGCCTCCGAAACTCACCACCCGTAGGATGCGGGGGTCGCCGATGAGCACCCATGTAAGTTGCCGGAAACGAGATCTGCAGGCTTAGCCGGCAGAACGTATCATCAAATAACTAGGCAAGTATTCCGTGAGTCATTCAATCGGTTTCAACTCTCCAAATACCTGTCAGAGCTGAGTGCACATATATCTCGGCCATTAGAGTGGCTGTGCGTTCCACAATATAGACTTTGGCGTCTTGTAACCGTGATTGTAATTCGCACAAGTAAATCCGGTATGAGTACAGTTCGGTTCTGATCCTTGAGCTAAAGGGGTATGCAATCCTCGAGATAAACGTTAAAGTCCTTAGAATAGCTGCGGTACTCACGTGAGATGCCTTGGCAATGATGACTTATTGTTCACAAATGGTGAGAACAGGCAAGTGAGGGCGGGCTAGTGTATCTCAGAATCACAAGGTTTACATTTTTGGGACCCTTGATTCCGCCGCAAAAGTTACCAAGCTATATTTCATCCCTTGCTTCACGAAGAACTTTAGAAGAGCAGATGTCATCATTATCATAAAGCTTCCATCCTGGTCATCTAATATTTTGCCCACAAAGTCCTTTGTCCCACTTTTAAGTATTTGGGCCAAGACGCTAGCAACACATTCTGATTACTAAACATCAAGGTTAACCCGACGTATGTAGAAATGGATCAAGTTTCGGTCAATGAACTCAAAAGATTGCATTGAATGGTACTGATGTACCATGAGATTAGGTGGAAGCTGCTTTGTCCGTTTTCGCCTCGTAGGCAGCGGCCTGACGGCTATGAAGTAGCCTGGCCGACCCAATGTATATGGTTCTCAAAAATGGCTACAAGTCTCAAGCTATCGTAATCTCGAATAGATGAAGGAGTTCAGATTTTCCGGTGGTTTCCTCCGGCTATGCCATATAGGGTTGAGACCAATCTTTTATCAGGCATATTTGAGAAACATTCTCGTACTTTGCATTCTATTTTGCCCCGTATAGAAAAGCAAGTGATATCATAACAAGTAATTCAACGCGCTACACTCCTGGTGCAAATCGGACCCGACACGGATACCCATCAGCTGGATGGCTCCCACCGCCTCCTGTTGTTTGATAAACCCTATCCCCATTGACTTGCTTTGCTGCCCCGCCCGGCAGTAGCACTCCTAAGCCAATCTTAGCCTCCCCTTTCACAGACTTGGAATGGGCAGCCTCCCACTCTTGATAAGCGGGAGTGAAATCAAATTCGCGGGCTACTAGCATAATGGCGGCCTTGATTTCCACCATTGCTAACTCTGAGCCCATGCAGGCTCTCGGGCCTTTCTCGAACTAAACAAGAGTGTTAGAAAAGCTGGCGGGAAAAATAACGAATGGTGATTTGTGGACAAAAGCTAAAGACTTACCGGGCGCCAGGCATCTGGCAGAGGATGCAAGTCGGATGGATCATTGGTGTTGACAAGAAAGCGCTCGGGAATGAATGCTTCCGGCTCTTTCCAGTAGCGAGGGTTGTGATGCAGACCATGATGGTTGCCAAAGACTATACACCCCTCAGTGGGAAATTTCAACGTTGAGCCTGAATCGTCTCGGTCATAGAGGTAGAAGCCAGGCTTGCCGTTTCTGAGAGTGGAAGTCGGCGGGTATAGGCGTAACGTCTCCTTGATGACCGCCGTTGTGTAAGGCACACGACTGGCGAGATGCGGGTTCTCCTTCAGCCGCTGGGCAGCGCAAGACACGTCTGTTCCCAGGACCTCGTTATGTTCTTTGCGCACCTTTTCAAGTACTTCGGGATGCTGTGAGAGCATATGTAGAACATAGGTGATTGTGGATCCTGTAGTGTCGTAGCCCGCAAGAAGGAGAAACCTCATCTGACTCTTTATAACTTGATCAAAGTGGTTTTGGCCACCGAGCTCACGGTACGGATCCTCAGACGTTCTCTTGTCGGTTTTACGGTCGCGGACCTTCGAAATTGCTCTGCTGATGATGCAATCATCATCGTTGCTGTTGGCGTTGCGCTTCTGATGCACACTGGCGATATACCTCTCCATTCTGAAGCCGTTGTATTTGTGAACCAATGGTCTGATGAAATTGAGGCTGGCAAATGGCATGAAGCCATCCACCAACAACCACCTCAGCTGGGAGATGATAGCATCGGCCATGTCATTGTAGTAACTCTGGCTGTTCATGTTGTGGTTCCAGATAGCCTTTCCAGACATGTCCATGGCTAACATTAGAGCCGATTGGTGCAATTGGAACACACCACCCCGACTCTTGGCTCGTCCGACGAGTTGATCCCGGAAGACGCAGATGTTCTCCACGATGCCGGGGAGGAGCTCTGTCGCTCGACCAAAAGCCGGTCGAAATACGTCGCGCCACCGCTTCCACTCTTCGCCCTCCATGCTCACAAGGTCGTGGCCGCCACTCAGAGGTTTGATGTAGTCCTTCAAGAACGCGACTTTGGGCAGTGAGCTTTCCCCTTGTGTAGCTTGGCGCATCAGGTCTGGCGAGATGACCATCAGCATGGGTCCGGTAAATGGCCACATGTCCAAGTAAAAGGCCTTGTCTAGATTTGGATAGCGTTTTCGGACCTGGTCGGCCAGGGCAATAGTCGGCATAACGTCGCGGGGCAGGGAGATCATGATGCTCAACATCAGCCCGAGGTGGCCCAAGATGGGGTGGTGAGGGGGCATCGGGACGCCATCCTTCTGCAGCCGGCGAAAGAAGGTGCGGGCTCTGTATAAAGAGAAGAAAAAATATGTGAGACCGATCATGGCCACGGCGACTAATGCCATATGCATCGTTGTCAGATACATAGTGCTGGTCGTGGTGTCAATGATAGTTGAAGTAGAATTGGTGCCAGTAGTGATAATGACCGTAAGAGTGGTCTGTCTACGTGCCTTCAGGTTGAGGTTGAAGCGAGCTTGGCTCTGCAAACACTCGAAGAGGCCCTGAATCCTAAGGTAAACAGAGTGAAAGAGAATAGCTGACAAAAAACGAGTTTGATAATACGCGGGAGAACGATGATCAAGTTACAACGTTTTCCGCACGAGCCGTGGCCAAGACACTTGCCCAGTTCTGAGACGAGACGAAGCATCAGGACTGACTGATAAGATAGTCCATAGGGTGAAGGTTAAATGGCTACAAGTGGGTATATTCATAAATGATGGATTGTGCTGAAGTTCATTTGACTTTGCAACTCTTGACAGATGGAGTGACCGAGATGCCGATATTCTATATCTTCCCTAGCTTTCAGAACAACGGCGACATGTTGTGATCACCGTCCAAGGGAACCACAGGATGCCTGAACTATCCTAGTACCTATCTCGACTATAGACGGTACTTTTTCAGCCAAGATGCCCGGTGCGGGGCGACCAAACACGCGGGTCGGCGAGTCCTAGGCCATCCCAACTTGTCATCCTAGAATTACAATAAAGCCCTGTTGCTGCAGGCTTTCTGACTCGGCCGTTTCGCTTACAGTCATACGTAGAAAAATTGGTTTATATGAATGATTCATGGTGGTCTTTTACGCGGAGCCTCGAAACAACCGTGCCGTTTGGGACGTGACTCGTGTCAGACTGCCTGCCGCCTTCAAAGTTTAACAGTAGGAACATCATTTCTTGGCCAGGTTCTGGGCGATGAAGAGGAACAATTTTCTCAAATCCGATGTGGGGAGACTGGCGATTCTGATTGACATGGTCCTAGGAACGTCTGGCCCAATAAAATCATCCCAATTGTAATTATGCTGTTCGCCTTGGCGCTGTCCCAATAATAGCATACAGGGCGGGTGACTTGAACTGCTCGCGGAGGAAGTACAAGGCCACCCCTAGAGCCTGGGGCACTCGGTAACTTGAATCAGATGAGACGAATTGGGTTTTCTGTTTCTGACCTTGCTCACTCAACAAACGACTGAAGTATAACGCAGAGAACCCCGACTCATACTATTGGAATGTCGGGCACTTGGCAGCGCTTGGCGGATGGACGAAATAGGCAAACAATCGAACTGTATCATGTGAATGGATACCAAGCAATGTCGGAGCCATTGTCGCCGTAGCTATCATAGTAGACATCCCCTTGTGACGAGGCAGATCTTGAACTAGTTGCACTTACTAAGTCTCCTGCGGCCCTTGATACGTTATGGAAAACGGATTGTGGCATAATGCCGGCCGCGGGAGCGAATTGTTTTGAATTCGAGCATTTTCACTACATTAATTGACAGTCAAGCATACCTCGCTTGCGATGTGTCGCAACCACCTTCTTTAACCTCACCAAAAACAACAATGGCGACAGATACTGCCCTACCCCCACGACAAGAGCCTGATCTTGTGGCAACGGTCACCGAGTGTACCAAACAGGCTGCTAAACATGCCTATAGCCAGATGAGGCCTGATGGCCACTGGTACCTCGAAGTCCGCAGCAGCATCTCCTTCACAGTTCAATGGATCTGCATTCGACAAATCATTGGCCCAGCGTTATCCCGAGAAGAGGCTACCAAGTTCCAGGCCTGGCTTCTTTCGCAGCAAAACCAAGAAGACGGATCATGGGGTCTGGCGCCTTCGGTCCATGACTGGGCTGGCGACGTCTCAACTACCGTTGAAGCCTACTTTGGGCTGAAGCTTCTTGGCACACCCATCAACTCCAAGGTCATGCGCAAGGCCAGAACTTTCATTCTACGCAATGGAGGGATCACTCGTGTTGGCGTCCTAACGCAGTTGGTGCTTGCGATGTTCGGAATCGTCTCTTGGAAAGACATGGCGCAAGTCCCTGCAGAGTTGATGGCTCTTCCCGCAGGTCTCTCCCCAGTCAACATTTATTCCTTCTCTTACTGGTCGCGCGTGTCGGCCGTCCCGGTGATGCTGTTGAAGCATCACCAACCCGTCTTTCTACTTTATCCTGTCGGGACTGACGGCGAAGAAATTTTGGGGGCAACCTTTCTCGACGAGCTCTTCATAAACCCGCTGGATCGCACACTCAAGGCCATTCCACAATTATCGACATTATGGCAAGAAGGTCAGATTGGTCGCTTTACATGCACCGTGATTGACAAAGCTGCCAGCGTAGTTGAGCCGCTGCTGAAGAGATCTCCGCTACGTACCTACTGTCTGGATCAATGCGTCCAGTACATCGTCAACCATCTAGACGCAGGTGGCTTCGGTTCCCTCACAATCTCAAATTTCCTATGCGTCATCGGCCTGCACGCTGCGGGATTCTCCGCCAGCCATCCTGTGATGGGGCACCTAACTAGAGCCATGAAAGACGCTCTATGGGAGGACACCGACGGTCTGCGCATGCAAGTTACCATCGGGCCAGTATGGGACACGGCTCTCATGACGCTTGGCCTCCTAGAAACTGGCTTAGCAGATGACCGCACAGATCTGTCTATCAAGTGGTTCAAAGATCATCAGATCCTCAAGACGCACGGCGACTATGTCGTGACGAACCCAAGAGCTGCTCTCCCTGGTGGATGGTCGTTCCAATATTGCGTAAGTCACTTCCCCGTTAGCTTGAAGTCGAAGATTGCTAACGACTTTCCTTTTTCAGAATGAGTACTTTCCCGACAACGATGATACCCTAGTTTGCCTTTTCGCCATAATCATGCGCAATCCGAAGGAGATAAACTCCGCATGCGGAGCTCGTGCTCTCAACTGGCTCCTCGCTATGCAAGGAGGCGATGGCGGTTGGGGCGCGTACGACATCGACAATACCAGCAAGATTGCAAACCTCTTTCCGTTCGCAGACGGAGTCGAATTTTTCGATCCCAGCGTCCCCGACATATCAGGCCGTGTTCTCGAGGTGCTAGGCTACATCCTGACCGAGCCAACCTGTTCTGCTATCCTACCCTCTGCTGTCTATCAACGCGTTCGCGAAGCCTGCAGACGAGGGCTCCAGTACATAGCCAAGTCACAAGACAAGCTCACAGGGACTTGGTGGGCAAGATGGCACGTCAACTACCTCAACGGCACCAGCAGCGTACTTTGCGCTCTTCCCTACTTGAAATCGGTTGAACAACCGGAAGAAGGCATTCTCATCTCGGAGCCATTATCATGGATTCAAGCCACGCAGAATGCAGACGGTGGCTGGGGTGAAAGTCTTGGCACCTACAAAGACGATTCCCTGGCTGGTCGTGGTCTTGTATCGACGCCCACGCAGACTGCATGGGCCGTGATGGCACTGCTCTCGCACCTGCCTCACACACACCCTTCCATTGAAAGAGGTGTGCAGTATCTGGTCCATACTCAGACGGAGGCCACTACAGGTGTCACATGGGAACAGGAGGCGTACGTGAGCGTAGGGTTCCCGAATACTTTGTGGTTGGATTTTGGCTGTATGAAGCATGGTTATCCGATGGTCGCTTTGGGGCGTTATTTACACGCGTGTAAACACTACGGAGTTTAGGATTTGTTTAGCGTCTCGCGGACTTCTTCACTTTCAGTTTTTGTATAACGATTGAGCGGATAAGATTCATTTTGTGCTATGAATCTACTATAGACTGAGCTAGATGCCAGCGGAAAGTCAATTCACGTCTCTGGACATGCTTCTCTTGTTCCAAGTTTCCTTCGTATGGGCTACTGTCATCTAGGCAGATCTTGACTCCCAGGCCCGCCTTCAAATCAAACGCAAAAGCCACTAATAACTTCTTTTCCATCTCAACTGTCTCCAACTCGCTTTCGATCGACGACATGAATCCAGAGATCGGCAAAAGTGATATGCATTGCAGGTTTTGACATTTCGCGATAGAGTTCAAGTCAGCGCAACTTTCGTCCCAAGTGAACTCCACATGGGACTCCCAGCCGCTTTAGTTGCATACACGATACCTCAAAAGCTCAATTACTCGGTTCCACAACTACGTGTTGCCAAGGGAGCACCGCCTGTCCAGAGGCTTGGAGCTGCCATCGTTAAGTGCATGGGTACACCATGTGGGGTCTCAAGTTGGGACCGGGGATGTTCCCACCTGCCTCGCCGATCAAAGAGCCGAGTTTCAAAAGTCAGTCTTATTGCTTAATGTTTTATACTATCCCTCGAGATGGTTTTAGGAAGTGGCTGCACAGACCACGATAGGTAGAAAGTGCCCGGCCAAGGAATGTAGGCCATCCATTCCCGGATTTACGCAATCAAGGATTAACTGGAAAGGCAAGGAAGATGCCTGGTATAACAACGTTACACCGCTCAGTAAGGCGACCGTGACTCGCCTTCTATTGTTAGCTTGCCCCACGAGACAACTACTGTGCCGATGATATGGAACCTGTTTTGCTCTTGCCCTGCCAGAACATCTTGATAAAGTCACCGTGGGAGCTTGGGCGATCGGCAACTGTCCCAAAAACGCTCCGCCTGAAGGGCCAAGCCGGACTGGGCCCAACACAAGCCGCCAAAGTAAATGTCCTATGAGACTCGATGGTAAGCACTGCCAAAATACCAAGAACCATGTTCTCGATACAAGAATAATTTGTGGCCTGTCAGGGACACTAGCCGTCAGACCATTCCAAAACCGAGCTCGATGTCTGGCGATAAAAGCTGTTCAATGGCCTGCGTCTGATTGGAATGACCAATTATCTCTAAGGAGTTTCTTTTTTCTGGAACGTCACAACTCTTCTGCATTATAGCCTAACCTAAGTCGGTGATTACTTCGTCACCAAGACTCTTTGTGCACCTCTACCGTTACACACATCTCCCAACCACCTATCATACAATTTCAGGGGCCTTTACCATGGCTATCAAGCAGATTGTTGCCGGCTCGATGCAGAGCTGTCAGCCCACTACGTTACTGGCAGTCATCTTCGCTATTGGCGCCGTGTCGTACTTTGTCTTTCTCAGGAAACCAAGCCTGAACATGCCCGTTGAGATTCCTGATCCGGGTCCGGAGGGAGTCTTCAACACACTCACGCGGCTATACGAAAAGGTAGGCTTCGTGTCACAGCAGCAAATAATCATGAAAGAATACCTCAGCTAACTCGAAAAAAGTATCCCGACACACCCTTTATGCTGAAAACGTCGAGACCGATTGTCATTCTCCCCGGCAATCTTGTGGATGATGTCAAGAACATGCCCGAGGAAAAGGTCTCGCTTCACGCCGAGGTCAAGATCGACCACTCAATGGCCGTGACCAAGGTCGGAGGAGGCACATACGGCACTGAGCTGCTACCTACTGTCCGTATCGACCTGACCAGGCATACCAACGGCGCCATCCCGGCCATCTTGGACGAGCTGCGCTTTGCGATGGACATCGAGCTCAACGACGTTGGCAGCGATCAGTGGTCAACAAAGATGCTTCACATGAGCGTCACCAAGATGTCAGCTCTCATGCTCTCGCGCATCTTCATCGGCCGTCCCATCAGCCGTCGTCCAGAATGGCTGCGCTCCGCCATCGGCTACACGATCGACCTCATGCGCGCCCGTCATGCTCTTAACAAATACCCCTATTGGTTACGTCTGATCATCGGCAAGTGGGTGCCCGAGGTTAAGCAGATGCAGTCGCATCTTGAATGCGGCAAAAAGATTCTCATGCCCATTGTCGAGAACTTGGTCAAGGAAAGGGCCAGCATGAAGGACCCAAACTCGTGGGAGGATGAAAAGAAACCTCTTCAACATTACATGTCTGAGGATGAAGCCCTCGAGTTTGACGACGCGCAAGGAACTTTCTGCTCGTGGCTTCTGAAGTACACTATCATTCCGAAGGGTGCATCGCACGATGACATTGCAACCTCGCTGGCACTCAATCAACTTGCTCGTAAGTTCAATCTGTCTCATCATTCATTGTGCCGCTCCTAATATTGCTCAAGTGTCATGGGTATCCATCCATAGCGTGAGCTACACGGTCACTCGTGCCATGTATGACCTCGCCACCAGGCCGGAGTATTTTGCACCTCTTCGCCAGGAAATTGAGGACGTTCTGCAGGAAGACGGCTTTACCAAAGACGACAAGGGCCGCAGAATCATGGGCCGCACCTCATACGTCAAATTGAGGAAGCTCGACAGTTTTCTCAAGGAGAGTATGAGACTCTGTCCCAACAAACTTGTCAACATGGCCCGCATTGTCCAGAGTCCTGTCACCCTCTCAACGGGCCATACCTTGCCCGCCGGCACCCGCATCGGTGTTCCGGTTTACCACGTCATGACCTCTTCGAGCACGCAGCAAAGCTACGGCGACACCGCTGGCATGGCCCCTGCGAACGAGTTTGACGGCTTCAGATTCTACAAGCTGCGCCAGCTTGATGGGAATGAAAACAAGTTTCATTACATCTCAACAACGTCCGACTACCTGGCCTGGGGGCTCGGTACACACAGTTGCCCAGGTCGCTTCTTCAGCAGCACTGCGATCAAGGTGCTCTTTGTTGAGATGCTTCGGTTCTGGGACTTCAGGCTCGTGGGTGACGTTGATCGTAAGGGTGGTCCGGCTATCGGCCACCGGCTCAACGACTTCACTCTTACAACCGATGTCACCGTTCCGCTTGAGATCAAGCGCCTGAAAGATGCCAACTAGGTTAGGGCGGAGTTGCTCGTTTATTACGGTTGAAGCATGGCTAGCGACACTGGAAAGGAGTTTAACGAAAGGATGCATAGGAGTTCATGTACGGATCCAGTGTTTAGTATTTCGTCGAAAAGAATGACGTATAGATTGAAAGACTGTGACTTAGACAACATGCATGCAGGTTCTTAATTGGATTCACATCGCAAACCTTCCATCAAACCCCACTACGACTGTAGAATCAGACTGCTATCTTGGCTGCTTTTTCTGATTAGCCAACGATTCAGACCTTATTGTTATTATCCTTGGGGCATGTTTTCTGAGTCTCGCAGTGGATCAAAAGACGAGTCGTCGCACAGCTGCAATTGTCCAAAGTTGTCTCGCCGATTGAAAGAAACGCACTGCCGCGGTGAGGACAAGGGCAAAAGCGAATGGAACCATCTTCTTGGGGCCATCCTAAATGCTTCAACGTCTCTCCTGAACGCAATACATGACTTAACTAGCACTGTTTGGTGGGATCCATGATGAAAATACTGCTCCAGGTCAGGACTAAAGCACATCAATGTAGGATATTCTTATTACACTGCTTACGACCTATTCACTCCCACTCTGGAACTAGACGCACCACTAGTTCAAGATCTAGCAAGTAGGAAGAGAAATCTGGCCCTTGCAATTGGCAGTAGTCGTAACCTTGGGGCTCTCTTGACCCTTGTCGACGCCTTTGTATTCCTGGCAGACCTTCGTTACACCCACGCCGCAAGAACCGGCCACAGTAGCCACGTCTCCAAAGTTGGAATTGATGCCAGCGAGGAGCTTGACGTTCTTGATCTTCGAGTTTTCCACCACTATGTTTCTCGGTCCCCCGTTATTGGCGCAGTTGCTGCATGAGCGATATAGACCGTTTGAGTCGATGACAGTGAAGTCCTTGACAGAGACAGTTCCGCGGCCCTTGTGGAAGATGGCGTTTCCACCAGCCTGAACACCGCCTCCTTGGACAAGCACGTTGCCGTTGCCGCTAAGCACGATGGCATCTGTTTAATGAACAGTCAGTCGTGTGTTGGAAACTTCAACCGGAATCCGTGATGCGATGTTATAAACTCAAGGAATCGAGGAACCCACCTTCACAAGCGCGGCGAAACCAAACGTTCTTCAGAGTGCAAGAGCCTCTGCAGTGTATGCCCTCGACTTGACCAATTCCGATGATGGCGTTGCTCAAGGTTGCGCCATCCTCCAGGACGAAGACAGGATGTCCTCCAGGGGTCTCGACATCAGTGTTGCACGAACGCCCACGATCGTACTCCCTGTTGCCCAAGTCCTTGGATCCGGAGATCACACTGGGCGCAGACAAGGAGATGATGGAACCAGTTCGAGTTGGGATTGTAAGAGTTTGGCCGGCAACAACGCTAGCGAGCAGCGCCGCCGAAAACATCTTAGCGATGGCCATGATTATTGAGTTGCTGTGCGGGGCCGGAATCTGAGAAACACTGTAGGAATTAGTTGGGTAAGAATTGAGCGTTTGAAAAAGTCGTATTGTGTATAGCCATCGAGCGAAGTCTAGTAGGTTGTAGGCTATCTTAAGTAAATATCCAAGCCCTACAGAACTGCCTCTCGAGCAGCCAAAAATGAATCAAGGAGAGACTCAAACCCAGCTAAGGGCCAATCAATAACCCTGGTACCCCTTGATTGGTTGTATAGCAATATGATTCCGACCACCCCTGGCTGAATGCACAGATTTCCGCGTATTCGACGTCCTGTCATTTTGGGCTCCATAGAGTTAGGAAATACGAGTACACCAACTTGCCCAGGTTCTGCTGCTGAGTGTGGATGCCATACGCTCATTCGTGGTTGAACTTAAGCAACAATTCCTGTTGTAATTTCTCCGGCAATGGAGACACGGACTTCACTCCCCCTTGGTGGACGCTCCGGCAGGAATGTTCCACCATCATGAATTGGTACGATAAAACTTCTTCTGGATAGAGTAGTACTATGTGTTTGTCTTGTCTGAAACATCTACCGACGATCGGCGGAGTTCATGACCCACCCCTAACACGACATTGTGTCCAACCCTAATTTGACAATGTCTTGTGCTCCGCGAGCTGTTGGGGGTGCGCACTAGCCGTAATGGACTGCTTTGAAAAGACGGCAAGCAGGAGATAATTTGAAGAAACAAAAGACGAAAAATGTGAATCAATAAGAATAAAAGCGCAAAAAATCCCGGGAAACCAGCGAACTTCCCCAGGAATAGAATCTGTCTTCAGGTTCCCACGACTCGAGCGGGGCGGTGAATTCGTTGAAGGGTTGTCGGGCGTAGTAGGGGTTAGTAAGGAAGTACAGGGAAGCTGAAATTGAACCACTGTAACATGCTGACGCCAAGATTCATCACGAGAGCCTACCCCCTGTGGCTGTGGCGGGGGGTTGTCAAGTCCGTGAAGCTAGTGCATGTCCTTCGCGGGGTGAAATTTTTCCCACGTGTCAAAATCGTAGACTAGTACGGCATGCATAAAGTATCAGTGGTGGACATCAAGCTCTCATTGATCGAGGCGGAAAATCTCGGAAAATCTCGCCTGCAGTAGAGACTTGCACGAGTTTTAAGCTTGAATCGACTTCATGTGTTATTGGCTGTCCTGTCAAAATCCGTCCCATTCTCTACCCCTTCCCCGTTTTTGACCCACTAATGTCTAAATAGACCCTTCTGGTTTTAGCAGCCACGCCTACGCGCAGATGGACTTTTTATTTCTCATAGACCACGTGAGCCTCCCGACCAGTAGCACTAAAGTACGAGCGACATTCGTCCGCTTCCTGCCAGGTCATGGCACTGCTTTTGATATCTCGTTTTGTTTGTACTGCTTGCTTCTGCAGTCCATTACCTTAGCTACCATCCAAACCATCGTGACTTCTTCTGAAGATTTGCTGACTAGGGCTGTTTGTGCACTCGAGGTGCCCGACACTCCTGTCGAGGTATGGGTCAATTCAACAAGGGCATTGTCGAGGAGGTCACCATCCCCAAAAGTCAACTAGTAGCACCATTGAGCTATTACCGTCATTTGGCAAGGGTCCCGGTATTGGTCGCGTTGTAGGCATGCAACTTTCCACTCCTTGGCCCTCTGAAACACCACTGTTTACATCATTCTTCTAACATCCTAAAGAAAACATGTTTGGGTATCAAGTCACGTGAACGACATGATTGGTTGACCGTCATCCACGGAGGACCCTGACTGGGACCCCAAGTACTGTTCCGGTCTTGAAAGGGCGTTCTTGCAGCGTACATCGGTCTTCAGATGGTTTAAGGAACGGGCCAACTATATTTGGCCAAAAGACAAGTTTTGTTCTCGCCTGACACCGGTTATGTCTATATCTTTGGTCGCCCTCGAAGGAGCAGCTGAATTCCGATAAGGACGTGTCTATGGATTCACTAACGACCTCCCAACCCGTTCGAGGTATCGTGATTCATCACCATCCAATCAATCTATTTGGGAAGGCACACAAGACAGTGCACAATAAAGTTTGAGAAGATGAACTGCCGATACAATTGGCAGTAGCATCTCCAAATCACTCCCTTTGTTGCATCAAGTCCGTCACGAGTGAGGCATGATACAAAGCAGTGCAGCTTGTGGTTGGTGTTAAACAACGAATAATATAGGCTCACAAAGCCCAATGACATTTCGCAATTGAGTTAACTCTCCTCAACATAGTTTGATGGTATTAGAGACTTATTTTAGACAACCATCTCGACATCTTTCGAATCAAAGGTGAGACAAGCTACAGAGGCTGAGTGTTTCGATGTTCTGGTCTTTGGACGCCTAATGCTTTTTTCCATAGTTTACGGTTCAGCAGGAGTCTAGGTCGATTTCATTGCTAGCATCCTCATACTTTGATGAATGTGGAATTGCAAACGCTAACCTGCTTGGACTATGAACAGAGCACAGGCATGCACTGTTAGGGGCTACGCCCATGGGGCTCCCCATGGAATCATATACCGAGTTGTCATTATCCATTGAAGGAAGCTGGACTACGATTCAAGGTAACTACCCAAGCCTCCTGGGGTCTCTCCATTTCTGATGATCTGACTCGGATGCTGTTAAGTTTTAACGGCCCCTCCTGTCGACAAAGCTTGCCATACTTCTCTGCGGCCTATAAAATGCAGCGTCATAAATAGGGGTTCGCCAGAGACACCGTGTGCGTTGGCATTAATTTTGAAATTGAAAGACTTTCTGCCATAGAGGTTTTACTCGTGCTGCTCCCTCTTTGACGTTGTCATCGTTGCCACAACCAGCTCATGCGCCGATTTCCGTTGAGATAAACCGTTCAGTTTATGCGTATGTCCTCAAAAGAAAGTATCCCAATCCTCTGTCTATATTTTGAGATGCAGCGGTCAAATGCTAGTCTCGGCTGCATTCATGTATAAAAGTTCTAATTCAGCATCGATTCGTGCGTCTTGGGCCCAGTTTAACCGTTCTCGGGCTCAGTACCCGAATCTTCCACCTCAAAATGGCCCCGCCTCACATAGCTCTCCACGAGCCCGGCCTCGTTACGGGTTCGAATCTCGTCGAGCGCAGGCTGCGCAGTAAGCCAACCTGCCACAAGCATACTCTTCATCTGCCAACTCGAGCTGAATCTATCGGCACTGTACACTCGATGCCTTTGCGTCCAAGCTCTGGCTTCCAGGGGAAATTGGCAATGAGATGGAGGCGCAGGATGGATGGGTAGTTGTCCAGCTGAAGTAGCGCTTCTTTCGTCGCTACAACGTACCATCTGGTGCTACCCAGCACAAAGCCAATCGATGATCCAACGATAAAAGGCAGAGCTGCCGTGCCCCAAATGCTACTTCCTATCATTGCGGCTGATAGGCCGATGACGGCAGCTGTCGATGTGCCTGCTAGCATGCTGCGGAGCATGCTATTTCCCTGTTAGCAATCGTAAAGAGCAGGCCTGAAAAAGCAAATCCCGCATACAGAAGGCCCGGGCCGCTAGTAAGGGTCAGTGGAAACCTCAAAGTTAGAATTTCAGGGTATATACTTAACATTGCCCCATCCACCCAAGATCCTAAGCAAGTTAAAGTGAGGCTGGGTATTGGCGCTGAACTCGTTGACCTGTGCATCTATCAATGGCTGTCGCTGGGGGGTTTAGAAACAGTTACATGTACCGCATATTCCTGCATTGACATTGCTTTTCGGTAAAAAATGGTTGTCTGAAGAACAGGATGAGTGGTTTTGGAGGTGAAATCGCGGTGATAACTCGTCTGATCGTCATCGTCTGAAATCGATGCAATCTTTGGGGTGGAGCACAACATTTTCAAGTTAGTTCGGGTCACGTGGCTTATCGATCTCCTCCCAAATGCATTTAACGGGTCGGATCCTCCTGCGTATCTCAAATCACGCCTTTGCGCACAAGGATTCATACTGTCAGGTTATCTTCACCTGCAAAAGAGAGGAATAAGGAGAGAAAAGTTCGAAAGAAACTAGAAGGAAAGGCCAAGAGATTGTCTGATTTCAGACTCTTAGGGCGATCGCTGGATCATGCGGACTACACCACGGGATTCAATCGTGAACTAACAGAGCATTTTTCAACCTTGTTGAGAAATCTTGAAATGGGGCATCTTGGTCACCCAGCCACTAGCACATCGCCCGTAGACCGGTTGTGACCGCATCTGATGCTTCTCCAGCCCTTAACGTTGAGCCTGAGAGTTTGCGATGCAGATGTCGCATGGAACGCCTTGTAGCCACGAGGCCTTGAGAACTTTGACGCCGAAGCACTGGTGAATAGGGTCGTTTCGAGCGAAGTGGCAGTAAGACTTCAATCTCAGGACTGAGTGGCCGCAGGTGAAGAGGAATTCCTCCCAGTCGCACATGATGGGTTTGGTTATCGGGTGGTTTCTGGAAATCTCGTACTTCCAATTCCCGCTTAAAAAGTGTTAGCACTGGTACTATCATGGACATTTGCTATTATGTTCTTACTGGGGTCGCGTTGAGGCTTTATGAGTCAATTGCGAATGCTTGTATTTTGTCCTCGAAGTTCGATGCTCAATTTTGGTGTATATGAGTACTGTTCAGAGACTTAGAAAAACAAACCTATTTTATATCAAATTTCTATGCCTAGGAGCTGAATCATCGAGAGTATGATGGGGTTGTAAATCACGGTGGTTTCGATGGCAAACGGTGTAGTGACTAAGAACCATCCACGAGTCCACGCCGGTGACTACTCCATATATTCCAGCTAATCACGGCAACTTGCCCAGATTAATAGTTCAAGTTGTGCAACGCAATGTCGTGCCTATCTATGCACGACACTCTTCGGCGTTTAGGTGCATGAACCCCAAAGCGCGTTCTTGAATCTAACATGGCAACGGCCCTATAGCAAGGTGTCGGTAACCCTGCAAACAAGCGAACGCAGGCTTGAAGCTACACAATAGAGCGCAGCTGGATGGAAACAGTAGACATACACACAAGTATGATGATACACTTGTCTTGGCTTTCTCAAGTTCACAACCACAAGAGATTAGGATAGTAAATGAGACGAACCTGCGAAGGAAAAGAGGAAAAAGCTTCTTTGCGTGATGAAATCGTCAGCAGGATGTGACGGCGGGTTGTGGAGCTAGGCAGCAGGTTCCTGTTCGAGGCGAATCTTCCCGCAGGATCGAACAGAACAAGTCTTCAAGCTGTGCAGATAGACGGTGCTCCACAGCAAGCTTCAGCCAGCCCCCAGCAAAGAAAGGACATGAGATTCACTGCGCGGGCCAACGGCAGGCAGACAGCCAGGCATAGCGCCCTGGAAGTATGAAGCAACAACATGAACCGCATCGCTTCAATTTTCCGTTTCAGGATTTTTTGATCTCGTCCGGTCTTTTGCTGGTGGAGGTTTATTACCGTGGTGATTGCCCTGCCGTCTTACTCGCGAATGCGGCCCAATAGCCCCTTCACTCCGGCTGGAATGTCCGCGTCTTTGAGAAACCGCCGGACAGGGCCGTAGACCAGATTTGAAACCCGGAAAGAGCTGAGAGCCCCCCCGCCGAACTGAAAGCAATTTCTTTCAGGGTTCCGGTTCGCGTAATGTCTATTTTCGCCTCTGTTGCCCCGTCCTCGTTCACGCGGTCGGTGCTTACATCGACGCTCGGAACCGGACATTTGGGGATGGCCGAAATCATACCGGCTGTTGAGACCCCACCATCGCCTGATCCTTCGAACTGGCTCGGTCCCGGCGCTGCCCGATTTCCCTTCCATGTATCAGCTTAGCTCGGACGCATCCCTTTTAAACAACTGATCTGCCTGCGGGACAGCGTCCGTCAAACGTCGACTGACAATTCAGCTTGCATCAGAACCAGTGCGCCAAAACGTCAACATCCTCCAACGACACAACATTGAGGCACACTATTCCACAGCATGGCATCGACAGCAGCAGCGCGCCGCTTCCGACCAGCGACCCTCGCCGCTACCGTCGCGGCAGGGGGCATCGGTCTAGGAATCATGTCCAAATTTTTGATCGGAAATGCGTCCGCGGAGTCTGGGGCACCGCCAAAGGTCTTTGGTGCAGGCCCAGCTTTTGTGTCTTTGCCGCTCGAGAGCTCGGAGGAGGTGAACCACAACACCAAGCGTCTGCGGTTCAGACTGCCGCAAAGGGAAGCCGTTAGTGGGCTCTCATTAACGTGTGAGATCCATCGCCACAGAGTCCATTGTGGCGAGACTGGTGGCTAACACCGCCACAGCTGCCGTGTTGACCATGTCGTGGCCCCAGGGGAGATGGCTCCCTGTCGCAAGGCCGTACACGCCCATTCAGCCCCTAGGTAATACCGCTCTCCAGGCTCCAATGCGCGCCGAGTATCTAATGCACAACCAGATGACGCCGGGTACTTGGAACTCATGGTCAAAAAGTACCCCGACGGCAAGCAGAGCACACATCTCCACTCCCTGACACCAGGCCAGAAGCTGCTCTTCGCCCTGGCCATCAAGGGTCACCAGTGGAAGCCAAACAGCTACCAGCACGTCACCCTCATCGCGGGCGGCGCGGGCATCACGCCAATCTACCAGCTCGCACAGGGCATCCTCCGCAATCCGCAGGACCGGACGGCCGTCACGCTCGTCTTCGGCGTCAACTCGGACCAGGACGTTCTTCTGAAGAAGGAGTTTGAGCAGTTTGAAAAGGAGTTTCCCGGGAGGTTCAAGGCTGTGTACACGGTCAGCAACCCCGTGCCGAACTCGCCTTACCGTAAGGGCTACGTGACGAAGGAGTTACTGCAGGACATTGGGGCGGTGCCGAAAGAAGGGGCCGAGACCAAGGTGTTTGTGTGCGGGCCGCCAGCGATGGAGGCGGCGCTCGTGGGAAAAAGAAGCGTGCAAGGGGTGTTGCAGCAACTCGGGTACCGCAAGGACCAGATTCACCAGTTCTAAACGAATAATGTTGATGTCGAGAATTGTAACTTGTAACAACAGTCACCGGCGTTTGGAAAATAACTTTTCTTCGAATTAGATGACGATTGCGGGCGTGCGAGAACTGTCAATCTTTAACCGTGATCGCTGTAGGGATTATGGAATTGAATTGTGGCCGGATGTTCAACAACAATAATGACCCGCCTTGCTAGCTCAATCGGTAGAGCGTGAGACTCTTAATCTCAAGGTTG
>JAIMZG010000041.1:0-57155 GCA_020466075.1 Colletotrichum coccodes | reverse complement strand
GAGTTCGGCGAGTGGAGATGAGAACAAGGAGTCGAGATGCAAACACCGAGACAGGATACTTTCTCTCCTGCATCTGGGCATGTCGCTGGTGTGTTATCCAAGGTACTATGGTAGATTAATGAGAAGGGGGATGCTGAGGAAGAGATATAGATGTGGCAGGATAAGGTGTAGGGCACCTTCGTGGTACTTACCTTAGTCTTATCGCGATACATGAGCCTTATCGCGCCATGATGGCATTCGAGTGCGACAACAGCCAATACCCCTACTCGGCCTAGTCTTCCATTCGTCATCCTCCCAGTCTTCTCCCCACATCCTCGCTTGACCGAGACCGGACTGGTACAGGCAAGGTATCCCTCTCCAATCACCTCCCCTCCTTCCGCCAGAAGACCCCTGACCAGTGACCACGAGGATACGAGCGGGGGTCGGTCGCGATGCACCTGCATTGGCTGTTCCGGAACGGCATTACAGACAGGTACGTACCTTCTTTACCAGTACCGCAGCAAGCAGGTGCAAGGTGCACACTCGCACACTTTGGGGAAAGGGCTCCACCGGGCAGGGCACCGCACCGCATCACGAGCCCCCAACTGCACGTCCTCAGGTCACCCGCCCACTTTGTCGCCGTCCTGTTGTCCAGGTCCATGTGTTTTGGAGGCCGTTGTTCGAGGATTCGACATTGGGTTGCCCTCGTTTTCGTCCTCTTATTTGGCTGTGTTGTGCTGTGTGTGATGTGTATTGGTCTTCGAGCCACTCAGGAGATACACGCGCCCCCCCCTCTCTGCTGCTGCTCCGCATCCTGGAGCCTGTCGTCCCCCTCCCTTATCATTCTCTCCTTCTTTTCCCATCCAGGCACATGAGACTGAGGCAGGGCATGTCAAGCCTGACTGCGCAAACTTGTGGTCACTCTACAGTGCGTGTGAGTGTACAGCCTTAGCTACGTTTCCTCAGTCCTCTTGTCGTCCTACCAGCAACATCACAGCGCACCCACAGCAATCCACCGCCCATATCAGGGGCATCTTCAATATCCTAAATTAGGACGTTCACCAAGCACCCAAAACCACCAGCGAGGCATCCTTTTGTTGATCGTCCTGCTCAGACCCAGATCACCCCCCGGCCCCCGGCCCCCATCTCCAGACATCCCAAAAGCAAGAACCGACCACCAGGGCAACGCAGCGCATCA
The DNA here is from genome assembly GCA_020466075.1 of Colletotrichum coccodes. Classification (NCBI taxonomy): domain Eukaryota; kingdom Fungi; phylum Ascomycota; class Sordariomycetes; order Glomerellales; family Glomerellaceae; genus Colletotrichum; species Colletotrichum coccodes. Next base: position 55,978 of record JAIMZG010000041.1, on the reverse strand, counting down.
TATATCGCACTACTATACGGATACTGCCCATCCCACCCCATCGCCCATCTGGCGCTATCGCTGCGCCGCTCCAACTGCTAGGTACCCTTTATCATCGACCACACTCACACCTTGCATCCACCTCCCTATCTAATCGGTCTTATCCACACTGGGCCCCATCCGTCCTCGTCACTTCCGTCTCGTCTCTGTCACTCAACTCTCTCCTTCGGCGCGTCCCTCGACCTTCTTCTACGTCGCTTGCCCATCCCCATCCCGCCCTTCTTCCTCCTTCGCCAACCTCGACTTCTCTCTCCCCCATTGCCGCTTGACCTCTCGATCTCTCCTCTCTCGTCTCCTTTGCTTCCCCACCACCCACGACATCCCTCGACTTCTCTGCCCCCATTCTCTTCTCGGTAACCTCTGTGTATACATCATTCGCACCGTTCGTACCGCTGTTTGCCTCGTCCGTCTACATCCGCCTCTCCATCAGGGTGCCTGCCGAGTGCAAACGTCACAGCCTTGATAGCTCCGAGTCATTAGCTTGACCTTGGACCTTGCCTGACTCTTGTCCTCGACGCCCAAAAAAAAAAAAAGGTACGTTCCTCTCAAAACTTGCCCCAAACTCTCCCGATTACTGCGAAAGCCTCAAACGGCTGGTACCTCGACTGCTTAGCTTGCTTTCTAACGCTCATCGTCCACCCGTATTAGTCACATCTCTCTCGACACTTCGGCGCCTCCCACCTCCCCTCCGATTACCGCTCACCCATTTCGACACGCCGATAAACCCATCCTTGCTCTCCTTTGACTTCCACCAACTTTCGTTTCTCTCCCGGTCGTGTCTTCGAGACCATCCTGCACTCGCACACGGACGTCACGACGGCCCTTCCATTCTGCATCAGCCTGTCGCTTGTGCGCCCTCGACCTATCGGATAACTGCCTGCCGCCTATTCTAGGTCCCTGCCTACCGAAGTAATAACCCCAGGGTTCAGGCTGCTGCCGAAGCTCTACCTGCTCGCCTCTGCTTCTTCTTCGCGCACCCTTCATCCTGCTCCTTCCATCGCTTACACCCGCCTCAACCATCTCCTCTACGACCTCGAACGTGTACATGACGACACCGCGCGCCGCCGACGTCTTTCGAATACTATAGGCCCACGGCCTGGATTCGACTGCCCCGATCTCGCACCTGTCCTCGACAATCTTACAGGCGATAAACATGGCGGAACGGCTCCCAACATCGTCCTCCTCGGGACGCAGGCGACGCGAAGGCGACGCTTCCATTGGGGATTTCGTGATAGGAGGTGAAATCGGTAAGGGCAGCTTTGCCCAGGTTTACAGCGGTTACCACAAGGTTCGCGAGCTCTCCCTCCCCTAGTACTTCCTCGAGAGTGGTTCCACCAAACCAGGCTGCTGCCCTCAGTATCTACTATTGAGCTGCTCTTTGTCCTCGGTTCCTTCAACTCTTCGCGGGCCTCTATGACTCGATAATGCGAGTGTACCGTTCTCGATGTGCTGATTCTCCTCTTGTAGAGCTCCAAAGCAACAGTGGCGATCAAGTCGGTAGAAATGGGACGCCTCAACAACAAGCTAAGAGAGAATTTGTACGGCGAGATCCAGATCCTCAAGACGCTGCGCCACCCTCACATCGTCGCCCTTCACGACTGTGTCGAATCGGCCACACACATCAACCTTGTGATGGAATACTGCGAGCTTGGCGACTTGTCCTTGTTTATTAAGAAGAGAGACAAGCTCAGCACCAACCCTGCTACCCACGAGATGGCAAGGAAGTACCCCGTCACCCCTAACTCGGGCCTTCACGAGGTTGTCACTCGCCATTTTCTCCAGCAGCTTGGCAGTGCTCTGAAGTTCTTGCGAGAGAAGAACTACGTCCACCGAGATGTCAAGCCACAGAACCTTCTGCTTCTGCCTTCGCCGAGGTTCAGAGAAGCTCACTCCCGCCCCATCTTGACAGCTAGCCAGGACTCATTAATCCCGAATTCGGGCCTCGCCTCTCTCCCGATGTTAAAACTTGCTGATTTCGGCTTCGCTCGTGTCCTGCCATCGACCTCACTAGCCGATACTCTTTGCGGTTCGCCCCTATACATGGCTCCGGAAATTCTTCGTTACGAGCGGTACGATGCCAAGGCAGATCTTTGGTCCGTCGGGACGGTTTTGTATGAGATGATTACTGGTCGCCCCCCCTTCCGCGCCCGAAACCATGTCGAGCTTTTGCGTAAGATCGAAGCCGCCGAGGACAGGGTTAAGTATCCCAAGGAACTCGTGGTCAGTAAAGAGCTGGTCAAGCTCATCGGCAAACTCCTCACTCGGAGTCCCGTTGAGCGCATGAGATTCGAAGACTTCTTCAACGACCCAATCTTGACCGACCCCATCCCAGGCACAGTCGAGGACGATGCTCCCCCCAAGCCAGAGTCGAAGACCTCGCGGGATCTACGATCTCTTGGCCGGTCTGACTCGACATCATCCTTGTCGCGTCGGCTTTCTCTACGTCGACAAGCAGAGAACGAGCCTGTCCGTGAGCTAGGAGAGGTAGCAAAGTCACCTCGGGAGAAACCTTTGAGATCACCGCAGCTGCCCAGTCCGATTGAAGAGCGAACTCAACAGGGTGCGGCTGATGCTACAATACGTTCAGGACAATCACCACCAGGGCAAGAGATGGACGGGCTAGGAATTCGGCGTCCCCCAATGCCACAGCCCTCGACTTCCGCCCCCAGTCGGCCTCACAGACTCTCCAATGCGTCTCTCAACCGGCCATCCGCACGAGCCTCTGCTTCACCACCAACCTCTTACTTCAATGACAGCTCGGCGAGGAATAAGCTTCGGCCCGTTACGGAGCGAAGCGTTGCTGAGCAAGAGAAGGCTGCCCAAGATGTCGCGTTCGAACGAGACTACGTCGTCGTTGAGAAGAAGCACGTGGAGGTGAATGCATTTGCCGACGAAATGGCAGCCAACCCGCGCCTTACCTCCTTGTCCCCTAAGACCGGCCAGATAATCCGTCGAGCAACGCAACAAGGCCCACCTACCTCGACGACTGGGGCTGGCCGAGTGCAGCCTTCTAACGCTGTGCAAATTGCTCAGGGCAAAGGACGTTCCGGTCACGAGCGTCGCGATTCGTATGACAGCAAAAACTTTTCTGCCAGCCCGACGACTCAGGGATTTATTGCAAAGGCCATATCCGACGCCAGTGTACGTCTGTTCGGCTTCAAGGTCCCGCAGCATGTACTGGGTGGAAAGGGGGCATCTCCGCCCCTCTACAGTCCTTTCCCTGCGTACCCGACCCCATCAGCCCCCGTTGGCCTCATCGGTGACGGCAAGCAAAACGTCCCTGCTGATGAGGATGCGCGAGCCGTCAAGCTCATCCAAGACTTTGCCCACCGAAGCGACTGCGTCTATGGGTTTGCCGAGGTCAAGTACAAGCAGCTATTTCCACTCGCGCCGTCAATGGAGCACGGTCTTGGTGGCATGCCTGCCGACCAAATCAATGGAGACGAGGACGGTCTCACAGTCGACGCCGAGGTTCTCTTGTCGGAAGAGGCCTTGGTTCTTTACGTTAAGGCCCTGACTTTGCTGGCTAGAGCGATGGATGTCGCAAGTCTATGGTGGACACGAAAAACGCGTGGCGACTCGACGGGAGCATCCGCGGCTGAGGTCTCTAAGGAAGGTCTTGCCCAACGAATCAACTCCACTGTTCAGTGGGTACGAAGCCGCTTCAATGAAGTCTTGGAGAAGACCGAGGTCGTCCGGCTAAAGCTCATTGCCGTCCAGCAAAAGCTCCCAGAGGACCACCCTAGTCACCCGAGCAACCACGGTGGCGAGTCGACTTGTTCGGCAACCTCGGGAACTAAAGATGTCTACCTTACGCCGGGAATCAGTGCTGAAAAGCTGATGTATGACCGAGCCTTAGAGATGAGTCGAACGGCTGCCATTGACGAAATTACGAACGAGAACCTTGAAGGTTGCGTCACGTATTATGTTACAGCCATCCGTATGCTTGAGGCCGTCTTGGACAACGACGAGGACACAGTTAAGCGGCGGTACTCAGGCTCAAGCAAGGACCTCCCCCGTGAGGAGGTCTCTAGCGATTTAGACAGTGATGACCAGCAAGTTGTCAACCGAAGTAAGTTGCAAGAAACTCGGTGTTTTTACCGCCAATGCTAACAACCTTGAAGTGATTCAGATGATAACCGCTCGTCTGTCGACTGTCCGTAAGAAGATGGCCATGATTGCTGAGGCATCAAGGTCGCAGCAAGTGGCACAATTCTCGGGGCGCAAACGGAGCGGCGATGTGACGCCCCGCAGCGTGCCGTCGCACGCCTCGTAAGCCCGAAAATATTTGCACGAAAAAGAGCATGGCTCTTATTTACGGAATGGGAAAACCAAAACAGCAAAGCCTCACGGCTATAAACAATTGTTTTCTCCGGACTTCAGAAACCCTGGCCAACCGACAAGTTGTTTGCGAAGTGAGCACAGTCGGGGTAACGGGCCAGGGAATACTGATCATTATTTTTCATACATTGGCGTTGGGGAAAGGCGAACCAGCATACTTAGGGCTTCACATGATAGTCTTTTATGCCCTCATTTCATTGGCGTTAGGAATGGAGGTTGCGAACCTACCAGCGATATGGCTGAACGATATCGTTGTCTCTGGGGGTCTGCACGAGTGCGAAGGGGTATTACAGGACCTTGAATAGGCAGGGTAGGCTTGGCTTTCACTGTGTTCTTCTTATTGCGCCAAAAAAAGATTGGCTTCACAAAGATGGCAATGGTGAGTGTAGCCGTCCGTAGCTTGGACACGAACGAAAACGTGTTGAACACCCCTTGAGATATTGCGGGCGGAGACGTTGGATCTTCGCTTTGCTGTAGTGGAGTCAATGCTAAGAAAATGTTCTCGCCATCGACATGAATCACAGTGTGCCAATGGGCTTCCGTCTGCTTCGACGAATCTGGCCTGCTGGATGCACCGTCATTTAATAACCAATACAATATTGCTCAAGATTGTGAATCAATGCTCACCAAATTTTCATCACCGCGAGACACGGTGCGCGAGTAGAGAGCCTCTCACTGAGTCATCCTCGTAGCTCCATGTCAATCTCATGATCATCGTAGTCAACACCAAAGTCTGAAATCAATTTCACATCATTCTGAGTTATTGGAAGTTTGTACGCAATTTAGCACTTCCGTGTCTCGTTAGCAGAAATGGTCTTCTAAGTTGGAGAGCAAACCGATCGAAGCTTACGGAAGCGTTGAGAAGAAAGGACGAGAATACTGTAGGGAGCATAACATCAAGTCGCTCTGTCGGCTTCGAGAAATCGGACAGCAGATCAAGATGTTTCACGTCTCTTCAAAGTTGGTCAGAGCCGAAGGCCATGGCTTTGTTCCCTAGTGTAAACCGTTGTCAATTGTTGTGTCATTATTAGCATTTGATTGAGAAGAGCCCATGTAGAAGGAACAATATGGGAAGGATCCTCGGCTTGGCAAAGATCGTTGTTGCATGAACTCGAATGTAGCTGAGAGGGTTTTGACCATTGTTCAGACCTTCTTTCCAGTATATCTTTAAGGTGATCAAGCGACTATTGCGTGGTTTTGGGGCGGCCTACTCGACATCTGTTGTCCTGGCTCCCACGCAAAGTTACACCCAGTGAGAAAATATACCTTGAAAATCACCGTCGGACAGCCCAAGTTTAGGTGATGTAATGTCTACACAGAACCTCAGTGCTATGGTTCCCTTCAAAGACGACGCCGCCAGGATAGACGCTCAAACCAACGGGAGGGCTACTTTACTTCCTCTAAGCTGAACACAAAACCTATCACGGCCTCCTTCGATGGAAGAGTCGGACCCTCTACTCCCAAAACTGTAATACATCGAAGGCTTCCCCATCCTCCCCCGCAACCCCTGTCCCAAAACCACCACCTATCGCAAGCTCGCCCACCGTCCGCCTCCCAAACCCAAGCCAGTGGGCTCGGCTCAGTCGTCGAAACTGAAATATATCGACGGCCTCGCCCTCCTCCCCAAAACATACGCAAAACTCGCCGCAGCCCGGGCGAAGTTCCCCCCAGTCTACTTCAGAGACCACACACCCGGAAAATGCCTTCACTGCACTCTGACATCCTCGCCGTGCACTTCCAACAAAGTTATTCCTTCAGGCTCTTGCGGACGGTGTAGGCGGCTTGACGAGGTTTGTTGTATCCGGAGACCGGGGACGGGGAGGAGGATCGTTACTGGGAAGGAGGCAGGTGATTGGGTTCCTATGGAGAGTGCAGTTGAGCGGGAGCTTGGGGAGGATGGGGCAAGGGCGCTTGTGGGAGGAGTTATAAAAGAGGCTGAGATGATGGGAATGAAGGGGATGTTTGGGGCCAAGGTGGGAGACAGAGATACGAAAGGATGGTGTTTGCCAAGGGCTGTTATCGGTGGGGAGGGAGGTGATGGGTTTTGGAGGAGAGCTTTGCAGAAGAGGGAGGGGAAGGAAGAAGAGGGGAATAGGTAAACGTGAGTGTGGTAGATCGCATTGCTGGAGGAAATGCGCGCTTCGTCCAAGGTGATGTTATACTAGACCAGGAGTAAAGGTATATTCACGAGATGTGAGTTCGTGTTTGCAAGCCCCGTTTGTTGCCAGTGAGGATGAATGAGAACCCTCAGGTGATGCCCGGCTGAAGTGCGAGCTGGCTGCCTCGACATAGATTTAAGGTGCGGTTGTATGCCGAGATATTTGCCACTCGGGCTCAGAACGGGTGCTTTTACAAAGGTAGGTTCCATCAAGGCATATCTTAACCGCAACGCATGTTCAAAAGTTGACTAGATTTAGACTTTGACAATATACTCAGCGTATTTTGAGAAAACTGTAATCTAAAAAATAATAAAGTAGGGTTCCGTGGAGGGCTCAGGAAGTGTGAACTCTGTTAGACAGGCTCAACCCGGGACTAACTAGGATGTGCTACTAAGAACACACACACACCACTGCAGGACGCGGGAAAGTTCGACTCTTAAATGTTCTACATGTTGTACTAGCACGAAACTCCGATTAGACAATTAGACACCCCCACGTGTAGGTTAGTGTTGTTCTCCAAGATACTATCTGCTGCACAAGAGGGCTTCGAAGGTCTGGCCCATCTACTTGACTTGTAGCATTGGCAGAGTGTGAAATTTACGGTTCTCCCCCTTCCGCTCTCACTCATGTCGCTGAAGTAGCCCTTGGTCTAGTTTTAGAGCTTCTAGATTGGGTTTTATTTGTCTCAGCTCCTTGTGCAAATATTCTCATTTTCGATTGTAACTTATTGAAGTCACGTTTGAAAGTTAGGATGAAGAGACCCATGCAAATCCAACGACAGAATATGAGCAAGAAGACGAGCAGGCTCGAAAAGGAAGCTAGTCTTCTCTCCCGTGAATTCTTGATTCATCGATTGGGCCAATAGTATGGCACGCGGGGGCGTCTTGCTTACATGCGTCATTACTTTTCGGCTCTGCCTGGTCGAGGCAATGCAGCCAACCTCCTTGATCCCATTGGGAGTATTTGGACTTTCAGCTGAGCGAAAGCAAACAATGTATATGGAGAACAATCGCCTGTGAATTCTTTCGTGACCAAAAATCCTTGGTTGGAAGCGTATAGATGACTCAGCGGCAGGACCATGGCCTGGGGGCTGAGATACTTTACGTCACCGTGACCGGTACATTCATAGACGATCCATAGTTTTGCTCCGAACTCTGGTTATAAGGCCGGGCAACAAGTCTATTGAGCTTGCAGCATCGCTCTCGCTTCCAATTACATCACAAAATTGACTTCATCTTCACCCTGGTATTATATCACGAAAGGCACAAAAGTCGACATCTATCATGGCGACCTCAATCCGTTCCCTCAGGCTCGCGCAGCGCGCACCTCAAGTGCTCTCAAGAGCTGCACCAACATCAGTTCAGGTCCCTATGCAATCCCGCGTCGCAACGATCCAAAAGCGTCTCCTCAACACCGACACAGCACCTGTCCTCTACAGCGCGTCTGCAAGGGTCGTCGGCGCGCGTACGGGGCACGTCCAGGGCGATGACCTCGTCGTGGACCTCACCATGGCCAAAGCCCTCGGCGGGCCCGGCGACAAGGGCAAGACGAACCCCGAGGAGCTATTCGCTGCGGGCTACGGCGCGTGCTTCCAGAGCGCCATGAACGCCTCGGCGACGAGCATGAAGATCCAGATGCCCAAAAAGCCGGAGGATTCGATCGTCGAGACGACGGTCCACCTTGTCGGCGACATGAAGGGCCTCGACATGGGCTTGCGCGTAGACATGAAGGTCCGTGTCAAAGGCCTTAGCAACGAGGAGGTGCAAAAGGTCGTCGACAAGGCCAAGAAGGTGTGCCCGTACAGCCGCGCGACGCAGGGGAATATAACGACGAACATCGAGGTTGTCAAGTTTGAAGAGAGTGGAAATTCTACAAGCTCGAAGAGCAATGTGACTTCAGGTGGCTCGGGAGAGTCTGAAGGCAAGTCTGAGGGGAGCTCGGGGGAGGTGAGCGGCGTGAGACCGAGGGGCCACAGCGACTATCAATGAGAGCTAAATGGTTGAGTGGTGGACATTTGTATTGCGACAATATCGCGTGTAATATAGTCCAAATCAATATCTTACATTAATATCTGGCATGTAGTAAGGTTCATTGCTTGTGATCAAGCAAAATTTCATTTATAACAACACCACAACCCCATCTACGCAATGCGCCATGGCCTTGGCCAGTTAAGACATTGGCATCATTTTTATTCTGGACATTGCAAGGTGCTATAGCTGATATGGTACTCAACTCCCCTACGAACCAACCTTGAAATCTGCGGTGCAGAAATGATCATCCTTCGTAGCATAGCCTGCAGTCCAGTCCCCAACTCCGTTGGACACTTGAGCATAGCCCATCTTACTCGGCCCGCACCTCCCCTTCACATACGCCCACGAACCCTGCACATCAGCTTTACCCTTGTATCCGTTGCTGTACGGGCAGATAAATGACACGACATTGCCTCGGACGCACTGTTAAATTGGTCACTTTTCGTTCACATTCGGATCATCAATTTGGGAAACGCTGCAGACTTACGTATGACCAGGCATTTTTATCCAGGTAGATGTTATCACCACTGAAGCTTTCGACAAGACACTTGTTGGCCTCGTCCGCTTCGCCGGTGCTGACGGAGCCAGGGCCGCAAGCCTCGCGGCGCTTCTCGAGTGGAGAGCGCGGCTTGACCGATATTCTGGAGAGCTCGGCCCAGGGGGTGAAGGCTGTCTTGGTGTTCCCAGTTTCATCGACTGAAACCTGGTAGAAGCCGTCGGCAACGTCGCGGGCTTGGTTCGGCAGGGCGGCTGCAGACACGGTGGTGATACTAGCGAGGAAGGCGTTGAAGAAAGTCGAGGTCTTCATTCTAGGTGGTTCTACGAGTGCGAGGGGTAATGAAAGATGAAGGGCGTTGAGGTTCTTGCTTGAGTTTTTAATTGTTTGTTTTACAAGGTCCTCATTATAGCACTTGTGAGGTGGCAGGCATTATATATTTGATTGATTGGTAACCTGAGGCGATGTGTAGTTCGAAGCCGTGTCGATGCAGCATGACTTCCTCAATCCTTCGTGCTTTCATGGAGTCGAAGCTATTACGAGGCGAAATTGATCCTTATAGACTGATCGTCATGAAGCTTGTTGTACTATCTTCAAGTCTAAACTTCAACAAGCCGTAGATCTGTTGATCGCAGGGCTGAGAAAAATTCCTTCCTATTCACTCCCAAGGTATCCAGAGCAGAGGATGATGCAGGATGTCTCATGTGGCTGTAAATCTCGCCATGTGTAATGCCTCGTAAGGGGACACATGTCAGTGCGCTGAACGATGGAGCTTGAGAATTTCTACTCAAAGGATTTTGGTAACCTCAAACTCCTTCGTTTGCATCCTTGGATCCACATGAACGACGCACCAACCTATAAAGAGGGATCAAAGTAACACTCCAGGCCGGGCAAGGTACATAGAGGAATCGTGTGCCATCATATTGCTCTATGCACAATACTACTATGTCTCAAATTACAGCCCGTAGATCCGAAGGACCTCGCTGACAAGCAACTCGGTTCGATGCCATTGAGAACTAAATGTCGTCAATCTCAGACAGCCCCAAGATTGTAGAGCCATACTGAGTATAGTTCCAAAAACGCATACAATGGGCGGACCATGATCACCCTTTCAAGGGAAATGGTCAACTTTGACCAAGCCATCGGCAGATCTTTGTCTGATACCTGGCCACCACTACTCCCAAAGCCAGAAATAGGGCGTGAGAGGGGTGACAACACAATATAAATTCCTTGTAACATCAGGCTACCTTGATTATACGATGCACCAAAATTCGACTGATCAGCGGTAATGCTTCCGAGCTTGAGCCACCATGTAACCACGCAGGAAGTCGAAAGAGGATCGACAATTCCGAAATAACTTTTATGGTTTTTTCTGCTGTTTTGTAACTCGGCTCTTAGCGCTGACTGACTCAGACACAGAATCCTTCAAGGCAGCAGTCCAAAAAAGAATTCAGAGACGCCCACATTGAAATACTACATCACCAAGGGAGAGGTGATGTATTTGTGGGCTGGTCGATGGATTGATTCTTCAGCTCACTTCCACAACGAGAAGGCAAAAAGAGAGACGTTTTCGTGAGTTCGACGACTTCATGACGACTTATCGTTGCAAGCGTCGAGCCATCAGCATTGTTTTCAAAAATCCGGTTTACCTCGACCTTAATCCTGTTTCTAAGACCTAGTTACCACAAACGATATTACGAGCAATCCCGCCATAATTTAACAAAGCAGATGGAGGAACTATGCGCAGTCTCCTATTTTCTCTCTGTTGAACAAGAGCATAATCAGGAGAAACAATTTGATTAATGGAAGCAAGCCCTCCGGTCAAGCAGTGTCGCGATTCGCCATACAAGCACCCCGCCTTAAGGTTGGACGCGCAGCCGGGGTTTTCGCAGGCGGACCCCGCTTCCCTGATGTTCTTGGTGGCACGCACGATTCGTTGGAGTTATTAAGTCTCGATTGGAGGTTGGTTGACAAGGTATCAAACCTCGTCGGGCATCATAATTCGCCGTCTAAGACTAGAATTACATACAAGGAAGACCATACGCGCAGCATGCCCCGGTTTCATATTTCTTCCGAGAATCATCTTTATCTTACTCTTATTTTCTATCTGTTATGCTCTCTTATCCGCTCATCTTCTGGTTCTCAACACACCGTGCGTGACCTCCTTGCCATGAACCTCATCGCCGGACGCACAGGGGGGTGGGGAGCAGCCGGCTCAGTTGAAGCAGCTTCTGCAGGAAGAGCCGCATTTTCTGATGTAGACGGTATTATTAATTAAAATTTTCTCTTGGGATCCCTTTGTTCCTGTGGAACTTTCGTTGGAATAGACATATCATTCATTTACCTACTGGCGGCTTACGACAACCTAACTTTGCCCAGCCCCTCCATTAGCAACCAGATCCGAACTTCACACTCGAGTATGCCGTTTTAGATAACTCCAGTCCTATCCATAATGTCAAGTTTAGCGTATTAACTGGCTATGGGGATATAGTTCTGGTCAAAGCACCATTGTTGGATATACGTTTTGTGATCAACATCTGTCTATAGTTAATTGTAGCAAGTTTCCTTCTCAGGGACTGAAGAACAGGTAGAATAGCGAAGCACAAGTGAATTTCTTATACGTTGCTACTGATATTGTTTGCTCGGCGTCCATGGATTAGTGATCTTGTCCGAGATTAACATTAGTGACCTTCATTCTTGTTGAGAGTGCTCAACGGACGATCAAGACTATTTATGGGTCCAATTACGTTTCGAAGCTGATAGCTGACAAATCAACTATTTTGCCATTACCCACGCCCTCAGCCAAAGAATAGTTACCTCACCACCTCATTAGAAAGGAACCCCTGACGATCACAGAGTATAAACCAATTAGAAGAATCTAGCTCGAGGTTACTTTATTACTTGAAATGTTGTTGAGCACTATCTCACTCGCTGCTGTCGTTACTGTTGGGAAATGAAGCAAAAGATTGAGATCACCGTCCACAACAACAATGTCCAGTAGGCCTGCTTTCAGGACCGGATCTGCCGGTCCATAGCTCAAAAGGCTTGCCCAAATGCTTTCCGAACACGTATCTTGAATCCCAGTCGTCTGGCGGGGCCTAATAGGTTCTATAGGTGCATGAGATATAGTGATGTTAGAAGAAACTCTCATCGAAGCGAGAGAAAATAAGTAGATCAGATTTAGAATAATCTGTAACCTAGCGTTTAAAACGTCCACATTGCTACATGAAAAGGCAACGGAGGTTGTTGGCTAATTATACGTTGCTGTGTTAAGAAGTTTTCGGATTGGTTCACCACAATAATAGCGAGACTCAGCATTATAATATGCCATCGAAGACTGCGGACATTCAACGCACTCGCCTCTTTTCGAAGCCTACGAACACATCATCGAATGGTTCGAATAGATACGATGAGCAATTGCTATAGATATATTTTCTGTAAAAGCCTGTAATACTGCATTTCGTTATGTTTTCAACTGCAGCAACCATCTGTGGGAATTGGTTATGCGTTATCAATCACCAACCTGGGATATAAACGAATTTCACCGTCTCAAGTCAAGTTTTTAAATGCAATTCGGAAATCATTGAACTTCTTAGTAATGTTTTCCGACTTCGTCAAAATGTCGCGGAAAGACTCCAGACTTAGTCAACGTTGGATGCACCAGGCGCCTACACCTAGATGCTAAGGCCATAAACGATCACAAAGAGGTCGTATCCAATTTGTTGAGTTCATTGAAAATTAGAGGAACAGGTGTCAATAGCTGTCCATATTGTTGAATTTAGTCGTTGTTGAGTAGTTGAATGCTTTTGAACCAGACCAGCCATCGGCGTGAACAGTCATACCCTCGGATCGCCTTACGTAACTACACCGTGTCCCTGTCGCCGTTACATGGATGCCTCTCTCTAATATCACGGCACCGGACGAAGTCTTGGAGCCCAGAGCTTCAGCTGCATCTGTCGAGTCGTGTACATAAGAATCGCTTTTGGAAACCTCAAACTAAGCTCTAAGCGTCTACCCAAATCACTTCACAAAGAAGCGTACTAGACCAATCATCAACTCATTTCTAACTCACCTATCATGCCAAAGTGGGTTTTCAACTCTCCTGTCGGCCTTCTCACCGCCGCCGAGAAGAAGCAAATCGCAGAGGGCATGACCAAAGTCTACACCTTCGCCAAACTTCCCGCCTTCTACTGCCACGCGCACTTTGTCGAGTTCGCCCCTGAAAACATCTACACCACCGGCGAGTTGTCCAAGGATGTCTGTACCATCGCCATTTACCACATCGCCAAGGTCTTCGAAACCCCTGAGGTCGAGTCTGCGTTCATCCGGGCTTTTGATGATGTCGTGAGGCCTATCCTGAAGCCCAAGGGAATCGATTGGGAGTCTGGGATCTACGAGTCGAGAAGGGAGTTGTGGAGGGTCAATGGGCTTCAGCCGCCGCTAAGGAATTCCGAGATGGAGAAGAAGTGGTTTGAGGCTGGGAGGGTCACCGATGAGGAAGAGATGCTTAAGGAGCAGCTCGGTAAGTGAAGGTTTGGCTGGGACATAATTCGGATGTGCCTACCCAGGTAGCTGGGTGGTTGCATGGGAAAGGGCTTGCTTCATGTAAAATACAACTCAAAACTCGAGTCTCCTCACACGATTATCTTGCTCTCTATAACCATCCGTCATGTTTCATATCTCTAAATAATTTTTTTGGTAGAATCTACAAGAGAGGTAAATTGAAAGGGCTGATCGATCTATGCCTTGCGCCATGAGTGAATTGCAAGTGAAATGCGCGGCATGTTTGAGGACTAGCATCTCCAGCCTAGCACCGTGAACTATTAAACCACATAAACAAACAGAAAAGCACTCTACTTTAAGGTTGAAAGCTAAGTTTTGAGCTGATATCATTGACATTGTAAGGATTGAAGTAGAAAGCAGCAACAGAATATTACAAAAGTCTAACAGAGTCCGATACTACTGCTAGGCGCTCTCATGGCATCATTACAGCGCAATAAATAGATGTTTAGCGATATGTGAATCCTTACTCACATAGTATCCTTGATAGTCTCACTGGTACCCATGGTGCCGTGGCTGGAAATTCACGTACATTGTTGGCCAACCCGGATTTCTTGCAGCATCAATACAGAGTAACAATCCAAGAAGCAGAGTTTAGGTTCTTAGTTGAATCATTCTTCGCTCGCAGGCAACCATCAACGGCATTACGAGAAGTATTCAAAGTCTATAGTCTCACCCGGACTGGGGTACTGATTTCTGTCATCGCGATTCGCTTTCTTTCAGCTCTGAGATTGCTTCAACTCCATGGTGTCAATCACCGAAGTCACCGGAAGCAGCTCCGTCATTCTCTCCATTATTATGCTCATTTCTCGCTTCCTGACATACATCATAATCTACTCCTGCATCTCGTCCCGAACGAAGCGCCCCTCCTCCGCCCCAAGGCCCCCTTCGTCGGTCACATCAGAAGGCCTTTCCAACACTCCCGAGAATACCTTACGCTAACCTTGTAAGCCCATTTGCCTCACTCCCCGAACTCCTTCCCGAACATCAAGCGCAAACTCCAGCCCAATTCTCCAGTGAACCCCCAAGTCACACAGCAATCTTAACCCTTCCCGTATACCACGGCAAAGTCTACGTGGCAGCGCCTTCCACAACCGCTCCCTGAGGATAAATCTGTTCATGCGGACCTCATGTCGGAAATCACCGTCACAAAGCCAGTTACCTTCAAGGTCTGGAAGGATACGGCGCTCAACGAACTGTGAGTCAAGCTGTTTTACTACAATGTGTTCAGCCTTCTACTTCTTCGTCTCAAACTATCAGCGACCAAGAACACTAACAGGCGCTTAATTATATCGAGAGGGGTGAGACGGAAGTTGAGGATTTGTTTACTTGGAATCCCAGATTGGCTACGCTCGCTGACACAGATTCGCTGTAACACATAGGGAGAGGTACCCATTTAGGAGTAACGAGAGCCCTGTTGGTGAGAGACTTACCAGTCTTCCACTTATTTCGTCATGTCTCTGTTAACACTTTACAGAACCTAAAAAAGCCAAGTCCACACCCTAACACCCGACATCCTCCCCTCCCTCTCCCTCTCCCTCCAGGAGGCCACCGTGCAATTTACCCGTTTTGATTGCTCAGCTGCCCTACCTCGCTATATTAGACTCATTCATCTCTATTACTCCCAAAATCTGTCAGATATAGCCGAATCAGCATCAAAGAAAGATATCAAAATGATCTCTCGGCCAAATAATTAAGAGCGGCAGTATGGAGCAGTAGTTGTCGGAAGCTATACGTCGTCAGCGTACTACTAAGGGAACGCCACTTTCTCTAGTGTTTTATGAGTATATCTTTTTATAATTACTTTAGAGCGTCACATCAATGCTGTGGACAGACTGAAAGATGTATTGGATGCATGGAATAAGACTTGAAGTTATTTGAATCTTGATGATCAGCATCCCTCTTCTCACATCACTAGGCAACATACACTAGAAAGAAAAAGACCGTGTCGGCCCCGTCGCCGGCTAATGTACTGTCAAACGATCTGACAAGGGCTTTCCACCTTCCAAGAGTTAACATAAGGGCCTTGGGAAATGCCCAATTACGACATCATTTACGCGGTAAGTCAACATACTAGTACGTGCGGCCAGGAGACAAATGAATGTCAATTGGACAGTTTTCAATAAACACAGTTAGTAAACAGAGGAACATGTTCATCCAAAGATTTTGTCAAAGAAAATTCAATAAATTCAGAACAAGTCTTCATGCTGTGGAATGGTCGGCCCAAGAAGGGAAGGAAGGTTCAATGACAAGATCTGCAGGGGACCTGGCGCCAGGACCATGTCCGGGGTCAACCACAGTCTCGGGTCCGGCCCCAACGACCTGAGTATAAAACCAGAGTAGCTATTTAAATTGTTACCACACAAGCGTCGACAAAAGTGCGGAATTATGTGGCTCTTGATATCTCGTGGTCTTCAACTAACGTCTCATTCTTAGAAGCAATGCCTTCCCCGAGATGAAGTCGACTTTGGTTACCAATGTCGTGAAAACGTCGACGGACGTGATTGGGCCGACGAGGTCATTGGTGGAGATCGGCCAGTGAGGGGCATCGCGACACCGGTATGCAGTTCGTCACAACTACCTACTTACCGCCTACAGCATCTTTAACATGGACTCGAGGCAACGTCAATCCGACCTCGCATTGGTATCTTGAAAGCAAAGCTTTGGAGGTACAGACTTGTGAGACTTGCTGGATCCATCTTTCCCTGACTACGCCCATGTGACGCCAATCAAATGCCGCCCCCACCAGATCTTTCCCACTACATCCTCCCGGACTCCGAGTCCAAGGAGATATTCACAGCAAAAATACTTCCCGCAGACCTCCCGGAATCTCTCACGCCGCACCCCACCAGGCTCTGGCCCCTCGCCGTGCTTATAGTCGGCCAGACCGGTGCTGGCAAAACTCGCACCGCGCCCGTCGTTCTCGACGCCATGGCCCGTATTCACCCGCCGGTGCACCTCATCGCAGACGTCTACAAAGCCCACCACCCGTCCTACCTCACCATTCTCGATTCCGACCAGCCCGCCCACGCGTCGCCCGCCACGGGCCCCGACGCACGCAAGTGGCTCGCCATGGCTGCCGCCGAGGCCATCTCTCGCAAGTTGGACGTGCTCCTTGAGAGCGCGTGCCGCCACCCGGATGACTTTCGCGAGCTGACGCGTATGTTCGGAGAGTCTGGGTACCGTGTCGAAGTAGTCGTCATGGCTGTGCCCGCAGCGTTGAGCAGACTGGGCATACTGCACCGCTTCTACGAGAGATTGCCGGAGGCGGGGAGCGGGGGCTTGCCCATCCGGCTTACGCCAGTGAAGGTTCACGATGATTCTTATATTGGGCTTATGAATGTGGCAGAGTGGATTGACGGTGTAGACTACGTTGACAGAGTTCTGGTCGTGAGAAGGGGCAACATGGTCGCCTTTGTGGACGAAAGAGCTGAAGGGAGCAAGTTACAGGGCAAGGTTGCTGAGGCAGTGAGGAGGGAACGAGAGCGGCCATTAACAAAAGAAGAGCGAGGCTTCGCTGTGAATGATCTTGAAAAATTGGCTGCACGGGATTCAAAGCTTGCGAGGCAGATCATGGGATTGCTCCAGCCGTTGTTAAAGGAAGAAGATCAGACGTATCCGGAGTTGCGTCCGTTAGCATTCCCGCCCGATGGTCCCAGAGAAGCTTTGCTCACCCTGGGCAAGGTGTGAAAGGTCGGAGACCGGGGTGTTTCGGGCTCTTGACAACCTTGGGGTAACGCAAAAGCAATGGCCAAAATCTTGGTTAACAAGTGACTCAAGGCTGGAAAAAGGTAGTCAGAATACAGATAGGAAAGTGAAGAGATGGGGCGTCTGGTAATTTGGAGAAAGGTGGTAGGGTTGATTCTGTTTTCCTGGTGACTTGAACCATGTTTTCCTTGTGCTTCAAGGGCTTCCCTATTGTCTATAGGAAGCCCTCCCCCAAATTATTCATCAGTAGATTTTGAAGATATAGCCATGGCTGTGATCTTCCGCTTCCATGACCTCGGGGTTTACTTGCTCACGCAGGTTGAGATCTCATAGAGTGTCCCGGTTGCAGTGTCGTTCAACTCTTCAGATCCAGGGTAGAATTTTCTGGACATGATGAGTCAGGCGGTCCGCAGAACGAACCTGGCAGAGAAATTTTTATCTGGCCAATCGAGTTTCAACCGATAGTCCAGACGAAGAGAAAGCTCACATCCAGAGTATGCTGACGGAATGCTTTCAATGCTAATGATTCCAGCATCAGATTTACAGGCGCCTCGAGAGGTTGGCTCCTCGATAATCCGGTCTTTTGGATGGCCGAAGAATGACTTTATGCTTGTTAAGGAAGCAAGCGCTCGTTCTTGTCAACTTTTAAGAAAGATTTGAGATACTTTTGCACTTTCCTCATGTTAGCTTTTAAATATAACATGGCTTCTTGATCGTGATGTCGACTGATCCCTGAGCGAGGGGTTACTGGAGGTTTACCCATTTGCCAAAGACCCCCTTTTCAATGCGGCTAAAAGAAACAACGGTGTCATTCCGAGAAACCAAACATCGATGGAAATAATGAGGTGAAGACCTACTGTGCGGCGTACTCAGGTGTTCCTCACCACTTGACGACCTTTCCTGCGAGTGGAAACACCACGATGCCGAAGTCTCCAAGTACGACTTGGCTGGCATGGCTAGATAATCCGCAAGAAATAGATTGCCGGGCTTGGTTTCGCAGCATAATGCTTCTGTACGCGGAAGAATCACGAAGCGCGGATAACCTGGCGAGCAATCATGGCCATCTCCTTCGGCTTCACATGCTGTCTTCTATTGAAGGTGAGAAAGTCGCCGTCTGCTTCCAGTTCTTCGAACAGACAAACATCGTGAGGTGCGTAATCGCGGGCTATTCCGTGACACTGTCAGGTCAGATGATTGAGAAATTCAATGCCACACAAGGTGATTGCGGCTCCACAACATGGGCGATTGTGAGCCGTGAGGATGCAGATTGGTTAGGACTTTGCCAAACTCAGGGGTCGCGAAAAGGTAACAGCACTCATAAGTCGATGTCGGAAGGCGACATTGGTCTCTATGATGTGCAAGGCCCAAACGACATGGCCCCCTTCTACTTAGCGGACACAGATCGGCAGATGTCACAACAAACCCGGAGTGGCAATTTCGGCAGTACCCCCCGAAGCCGCTGCATTACGGGCCGGGGTGGAGCTCGAGTGTCCGGTGCAGGTGCTCCGGGACGGCAGATAGGATACGTACCTCCATTCTGCAGAAAAGGTGCAGGGACCAGCAAGGTGAGTGAGCTCAGCGAGCTGCCCTGGCTTTTTAGCATCCCTGGAACACTGCACTCTGAAGCGAGGGGTGCTGAAGTGGAGCAGTGAGGTCACACCAAAATCGATCTGGAAGCTGCGACAGCCCCGCGAAAATTGGCCCACGTGACGCAAAAGGGTTTTCTGCCCTACAGAGCTCAACCACTAAAACTTCGGCAGGTAGCTGCCAAGTTAGAGAAGAACATCATCACCAACACCTCTCATCTCAAAGGACAAGTAAGTGCAGTGCCCCATATATCGCTGCGGCCATCGCTGTATGGCCAGCCCCGATCCCGTGAGGGATTGGGAGCTTTCCGGCCGCGATCGGCAAGGTCGCAAATGCGCGTGCGCGAACACGATGAGCTAACTAAGTTGCCAGGTTCGTCGTTCACGATGAGAGCCAAGTGGAGAAAGAAGCGCGTTCGCCGTCTCAAGCGCAAGAGAAGAAAGATGAGGCTCGCTCGTAAGTTGTCTCCAATTGGAATCTGACTGCCGAATTGTTTCCTGACGCCCTCTACAGCAAATAAACAATTCGCCATCCCTCCCCTCGACCATGACCATCTTTTGAGATGAGTATCGCCAAAAAACCATCATGCGACTAGCTCTTCGGAGATGCGACTGCCAGCACTCGTCACCAGCGACTCAGTCTGTCTCGGCACGCACGAGACGTCTACATTCACAATACGAATTGGATCAAAGGGACTTGGGGTCACGACGGAATGACTAGGCGCGCAGATTCTCTTGCAGACCTTGATGAGGATTCGACGGAGATGGACCTGACAACACGATCGGTCGAGATGACGCTACGATGAGGATGCGGTGTTTATGGACCAGCCGCAGGAAGCATGATGTCTTGACGCAACGCGGATTAGGACCTGGGATCAAGACGTGCACGACAATTGAAAGGCAGATACTTGCTTCCTCTTAAAATCAAAAAGTGAACCAAATTCAACTTGCGCTACAATGGAGTGATCATGCTGTGCGTGACGTGCAAATGTGTATCAAGGGCGATCCGAAATATTCTGAGATTCGTCAATTGACACAAGAACAATGCCTCGCCTCGGTCAATTCAGCTTCAATTTGGTCAACCAATTGTGACCTGGGCTGTGACCTGTGACGTTCGTCCAGCCAGCTCGAGTGGGGACTAATCGTTTGGCGCTATTTCCAACGGCTTGTTGTTCCATCTGCCTCCACACCGCCTGCCTACTACGGCACTAAACAACGGGTAAACGCCGGTGCGCCGACATTTTTTTCTGGTCGACAGACCCTACAGAAAATATTTCTAGAGGACTTGCGAGCCATCCCACCAAGCCGACCCCCATTACCGACAGGTAGTATCCCAATTGTACTGTTCGCCAACAAACAATCCTGCAATCATGGCGGACGCAAATGGAAGGAAGAGAAAACGCGACCTCGACGGCTCGTCCAAGTCCAAAAAGAAGTTGGCCACCGAGCCGTCCACAGTCTCCATCTCGTCAGTCCAGAGACCCCAGCTCTGTCCGCCAGTCCTAGGTACGACCCTCTGCATCCGGTGCTCTCAGTTCCGGTAAGAGGCAAGAGGCGAGAAACGCTGACAGTTTGTAGCGTCTTCCCCGGGAGTCCGGTTACCCAAAAGCATCCCCTTCAGCCCGTATGTCAAGCAAGATATTTCATCCGGCAAGCGACGGCAGAAAGTCCCCGCAGTGTCGCAAGATCTGGTCCTACACTCCTCCAGCCACCAGACCATGGACTACACGGCCAGAGAAGATGGCATCAGCGACAGCCAGCAGGCCCTGAAACATTACGTCGGCGTCTTCGACCCCAAGACGGGTACGCTACAGGTGGTGGAGGCAAAGAAAATGGTGGTCCGCGGTGTGGCCAGAGCAAAGCACGCGTCTGATGAGGCCATGAGAGCGCCGGCTGACAGTCAGGTACGTTCAATCCCTCTTCTGGAAGTTTCCGGTACTCGCTAACTTTTCACAGAGTTACTACGATCTCAAGAAGGATCTCGGTCAGACGTTCGGTACGAAGAAGGCGAAGAAGGCCATCGAGTCCGTTGCCCTCAACGCCATCGACCCCAACAAGACGAGGGACAGCGCACCCAAGAAGCTCGACACCGCCTCCAAGGCCATCATGCAGGAGATTGGTGGTGTCACGGCGACAATGGCCTCCCGCGAGCAGCTGCAGGCGGTCGTCGACGAGGCCAAGCCCGTGCCCAAGCCTAACCTCGAGGCCGAAGCGATCCAGGACGTCTACGACCCCGACGAATTCATTGGGCGTGAGATCCTCGCGGCGGTGCCCATCAAGGACTGGGTCGAGCCGGCTAAGAAGGGCGAGGAGATCATGTGCTATTCGCGGCACGTAGCGGCGCGGGTCAAGAAGGTGGCCGACTCGGGCAGCGTCGCCAAGATGCGGTTGCTGCGCTACTTCTACTTCCTCTTCACCTTCTACACGATGGCGACGCCGGGCAAGCAGCGCGGGACGAAGCGCATCCCGCCGCGCGACAAGCTTAAAGAGCGGCTGTCGCCGGCGCCGCAGGTCGTCATTGAGCACATCCGCCGCAAGTTCTCGGACGGCGGCGAGATGCGCAAGTTCCACGTCGACTTGCTTGTCACGCACTGCTGCACGCTCGCATGCATCATTGATAACTTCGAGGTGGACACGTCCAAGCTGCGCGAGGACATGCGTCTCGACCAGAAGGACATGAACAACTACTTTTATGAGATCGGCGCAAAGGTGAAACAGGTTGCCACCAAGGAAAAGGGCAAGGCCGCGCACGTCGCCAAACTCGCGCTGCCGCTCAACTTCCCCAAGCTCAGATCAGTCGCGCCGAAGCGCCGTTAGGGTGGTGATTCGGATGATGTTGAGCTGAAGACGCCGGATAGGAGATTGAGAGAGTCAATCAGGATCAGAATGACCTGAGAGGCCGGTCGATGCCGTCTTGTATACAAGCGCCTAACCGGCTGGTATGGTTTGGAGTGCCGGAGGACGCAGTAGGACGCGCCTCGCATTTTCCCAAGCCTGGGTAGTAGAGGCATCGTGAAGCATCTTTGATATGATGCGTGTCGGCAGTTGACACTGATGATGATACCTACGCACCGTTTGTTCAGTAGAAGAGCGTATAATCACATACGCTATGCCACATGGGATATGGAGTTCAAAACTCTTGGTCAATAAAACATGATGATGAAGCTCAAGTACACCCGCGGATCCTGTTGTTGCTGCCAACTGCTTCTCGTTTTTCCAAACGGGCCAACAGCCACTGGGACTAAGCGCTAGCACCCCACAATGCCACCCCGTCCTGCCGAGGCATCTCGGTGCAATGTGGGGTCCGGGGTAAACCTCCCCCCTGGCCAATTCATGTTTAATAACCGACCTGCCACCTTGAGCTTGACCTCAGGTGGGAAACCTGGTAGTTGATCTCATCGATCCTCATCAATTAAGTGAATAACTCACACCATACTCGCTTTTAAAAAAAAATACCGGCCGTGACGGGAACCTACAACTAGTTACAGCTCCGTAAGAAAAGACACATACAAATTCATATGCACAGACAACAGACGTAATGGCCAGCCCCGAAGACTCAGTCATCTCCCTCGAGTACCGCGGCCGCATCGCGCTGCTCACCATCGACAACGACCGCAAACTCAATGCCCTCGCGCAGCCGCAGTACTACGACCTCTCCCAGAAGCTGCGCGAGATCGCCACGCACGACGAGGTCTTCATCACCGTCCTGACAGCCAAGGGGCGGTACTTCTCTGCGTGAGTGTTTCTACTCTCTAGCTCGCTCGTTGTCTCAATTTCTTTACCCCGGCCCAATCCCATTAAACCTTCATTTTTCTGAAGCTCACACGCTCCTTCTGAGAGCCACGAGGGAGGGTTGGGCCAACACATCCCACACTTGCAAACTTCCGGGGCATGAGAAACCCCAAACACTCAACCCGCAATTCCAAGACAACAAACCAAACTGACCAAAAAACTCAGCGGCGCCGACGTCACAATCGCCCGCACCTCCCCCTCCGGTGCCGAAGCCCACAAGCACTGGCTCCAGTCCTTCGTCGCCTTCAACCTCAACATCACACAGGCCTTTTACACTCACCCCAAGATTCTCGTCGTCGGCCTCAACGGCCCCGTCATCGGCCTTTCCGCCGCCCTCGTCTCCTTCGCCGACTTTATTTACGCCACGCCCTCCACCTTCCTCCTCACGCCCTTCTCGTCCATCGGGCTGGTCGCCGAGGGTGGCGCCTCGCGCGCCCTGGTCCAGAGGCTCGGTGTCAGTAAGGCCAACGAGGCGCTCATCATGAGTAAGCGCATCTCCGCCGAGGAGCTGCTTCACACCGGATTCGTAAACAAGATCTTCGACACGGGCAAGGGCGAGGATGCAAGGTTTCGGGAGTTGCTGTTGCACGAGGTTGACGA
Organism: Colletotrichum coccodes; assembly: GCA_020466075.1. Taxonomy (NCBI): domain Eukaryota; kingdom Fungi; phylum Ascomycota; class Sordariomycetes; order Glomerellales; family Glomerellaceae; genus Colletotrichum; species Colletotrichum coccodes. The sequence continues at coordinate 32,667 of JAIMZG010000041.1, read as the reverse complement.
GAGGCTGGGGGAGCATTTGATCGGGGAGAGTTTGACGGGGATCAAGGCGCTGATTCGGAGGCCCGAGATGGATGCCATGGACAAGCAAAACTCGCTCGAGGTGTTTGCGGGCCTAGAGAGGTTCATGAAGGGGGTCCCGCAGGAGGAGTTCCGCAAGATTGCGAACGGGGAGAAGAGACATAAGCTGTGAGGGACACCCTTCCCGGGATGTATCGAGCCACGGTGGCAAAATCCAGGCTTGCACGGCAGAAAATATCTGTAAATTAGACCGGACTTCGGTTCTGCTTAACCCAAGCTCCCTTTCTCTACCAAAAACCATACTTTTGCGCCAATGGCCGGGCGAATACATGCAAGTCGTTACAACAGGCCGAAGAGCAGGCTTGTCTTACTATGGTAGTCTTGCGACGACTTGACGATGCGCTGCCGTGCGTCGTCGCTGCCCAGGCCTGTGCTGTTGTAGACCTTGTCCTCCAGGCTCTCAAGCTCGTTGCTGTTGCTGTCCGAAGGGGCATCTAGGTAGCACCGCAAGAAGGAGATGTCGAAGAGCCACTGGATCAGCAGGTCGCGGCGCTGTTGGTCGAGGTTATCGTCTGCCTGTGCTGGTGGTTTGGTGGCTTGCTCTTCCTCCTCGGGTTTGCCTTCTACCGTGTCTTCTCCGTCTTCCAGCTTCTCCTCGCCGAATGCCTCTTCTTGCTTTTCTTCATTAGAGGAATTGTCATCTTGCCTCTCCTTGTCCGACGACTCCGCCTCTTTGTCGTCGACCCCATTCTCCGGCGAGGCCTCGACAGGAGCAACCGGCTTCTCTCCGGAAACAACAGCGTGCGTCTTCCCCTCGAGGTGAGACTCCAGAGCTTCGAGCCATTTCTCGGCCAACTGCCCCCTCAGATGCTGCTTGATGACGCCCACCGCCACCGCACTCCACAGATCCATCCCGGTATCGCTCATTTCCGTCGACACATCCCGCAGAAACCGGAAAACCCTCGGCGACGGCTGCGTAGGCAGCTCGGGACTGCCCTCCCATAACAGCCGGCCGACAACAACTCTCTGCGTGAGCCCTTTGCTGGCGAAAGTCTCCAACGGCTGCGCCGAGACGGCGATGGCGAGCTGCTCGTGCAGCGACGGCACCATATCCAGCCCGAACCTCTTGACGCTGTCGAGCTTCGGCAGGCCCTGACGCACGTCTCGCAGTATGCGGAGGAGATACATGGCGATCTTGCCGCCATTCGGCGCGTCCGACTTAGACTTCCACAGGCTTGTGAGCTTTTCATCCAGGTCCTTGAAAGCCTTGATCAGAGTCGAGTCGAGCTTCTCATGCAGCGTTCTGGGGTCGTCTTTGCTAAGCAGCTGCTGCCTCTCCTCAATCGTCTCCTCGTCCTCGATTTCATCGACATCGTTGTCCCAGCGCTGCCTCCTCAGTCGCTCCACGACGTCGCCCACTTCGTCGATAATATGCCGCCACGAATGGAACCCATTCACAGCCTTGGAGACCGAGTCGTTTCGCCCGTGTAGTCTCGCAACAAGCTCCTGCAAGAAGTGGTCCGCCCCGTTGATCAGATCAATGTCGAAGCTGCGCACGTTCCAAAGCTCGACGGACTGGTCCGTCACGCCGTCCTGCCACGAACCCAGTGTCGCTGACACTTCTGATCCAATGAGGTGCAGTTTGTTGACCTTGACCTCGACGACGTTGAGCATGTGCTCATTGATGGCGCCGCGCAGTTCGTCGAGCATCTCGGAGGCGTCGAGGCCCCGAGCCTTGCCGCCCTCGCGGATCCACAGCTGCAGCACGCTCGTTCGCAGCTCGGTGATGGCCTTGAATTCCATCATGCGCTCCATAGTCTTCTTGAGGCCGTCAATAAGCACCTCGCCGCCCTTCTTCGCCCAACCAAAGAGCATGTCCCTCGCCTGCGGGCCGTCGAGGTCATCGTGCCGGATGAAGGGCGTGAAGAATTGGATTTCTTCCCCGCACCACCGCTCGTAGACGTCGAGACGCAGGCCTTCGAGTTTCTTGAGTGTCGTATCCGCCAGCAAGGGGCTCTTCTTGAGGTTGGACAGCGCGTCCGACAGCTTGAATGGGACGAGAGCCTGCACGTCCAGTAGGGTCTTCGTATACAGCGTCAAGCTTTTGAGCACATCGTCCGTACTTCTCTGTCGCTCCTTATCTTCGATGTCAAACGCCAATGCCATCGCCGCACCCCTGACACGTAGGAAGTGGTTGACAACGTCGCGCGCGCCAGAGCTGGTGGCCAAGCTGTAGGCACACAGAGCCTTGAGCACATCCTGCTGCTTCGAGGCTTCTCCCGTGCGCTCCAACAAGCTCTCAATGTACCGCAGAAGCCTCCTCCTCAGTCCACCCAAGCTCTTCTTAGCAGCCTCTACAGCGTGTCCAACGTCCCCGTCCAATTCCTCCTCGCCCAAGCTCTTGACCAAAAGCCGGCTCAGCACAAGCACCTTGCTGGCGAGAACGACCCTGTCCCCTCTGCTCAGATCCTGGCTTCCGGCACCAGAGCCCTTGAGCACACGTCCGGCAACAAGACCACAGGCTTCGAGAAGCCTCGCCCTCGCAACAACGCTCACGTCCCCGCCGGTGTGCTCCCTGACGCCGCTCTCGAACCCGCTGAGCCCGGAGACCTTGGAGCCGACGACGCCGCGCCCGCAATGGCCGCCCATGCGTCCCAACACGACCTGGACGGCGTCGTTGTCCTTGCGCATCTGGACGATTGTGTCGGCAGTGCCGAGGAGGTCGCGGTACGAGCCGCCGACCTGCGTGCGCAGACGGGTCGCCTTCTCGTCGATTTCGACATGGAGAGATCGGTGAATCGCGCGGATCTGTGGTAGAGTATAGTTGGAGGAGAAGATCTGGGCAGAGGAGGTGAGGGTCGAAAGGTCGGGCGTCGCCATGGTGAGAGATGCGGGATCGGCGGCTCGTCAACTGGGTAGATTATCGATGCCTTAACGGGCTCATTCGGGTTATTTCGTGATTCAACAGCCTTTAGCAGGACGTTTGAGTTAGTGTAACCACCTGCGCTTATGACGCGCTTGCCCAGTCGTGGAGGTTTGCAGAGGTAGGTTGTTGATAGTTAGAACCGAAGCTGTTCTGGCCAGGTGGTATTTTGTGGGGCCAGTCGTCTTCAGCTTCAGTACCTTAGTATACCTGGAGCTGTGTCTCAAGTGATTTCACCAGCAAGGCATCACAACGCACCTTCAACTAACTGAGGCAGCGCATGCAAGATGGTATAAGGAGACCATTCATAAATTGAAAAAACTTTTCAAGTCCAATTGTATCATTCGAGGAGCGCGATAGCAGCCCGCTTTTACAACTTCCTCGCTCTAACAATACCCGTCGTGATACCCGACATTTCACCCCCGTATCCTCCCTTGGGCTCGCCTCCTTTCCACACAGGCTTCATGCTTCTCAACTTCTTCTGTTTCTCCTCGTACTTCATCCTCTTCTTGACACGCGGGTTGCGCACCTCCTTCTTGCGCTTCGGCGTCAGGCCCTTGTTCTTCTCGATGGCGTACGTGATCTTGCGCTTGCCGTCCTCTCCGACGACCTCCTGCTCGACAACGCGGTCGGCCTTGCTGGCCGCCGCGAGGGCGTCATACAACGCCGCCTTCTCAGCCTTCTTCTTCTTCGAGGACGCGGCGACCATGTCGTAGTACTCGTCGTCGCCATCCTCACGCACGCCCGCCGCCGTCTTGGAGTCCTCGCCGTCGCTGCCGTCGTCGTCGCCGAGGTCGGCACCGAACTTCTGACCGCGCCGCTCGGCCTCGCGGTTGAGACGTGCTTGACGATCCCTGAGGCGCTCGCGGTAGGGGATATCAGCGTCTCCACCGGCGTCGCGGCCCGCGTCGGCGCGCTTGTTGGCCTTCTGGACGATTTGCGAGGTGTAGAAGCGCAAACTCTTCTTGCGGGATGCCTTGTCAGCGGCGGTCCGAGCGTCGAGGGCCTCCTCCTCGCCAAAGTCGGAATTGTCGCCGTCTTCGGCAACATTGACGGCCGCCTGCTTCCTCTTGCTGCTCTTCTTGGACTGCTTGAGCAGGTCATCGAGGTCTGCAAGGGATTCCTCGACAGCCTGGGCCTGCTTCTGAGCTTGCTTGCTCTTCGCCTTAGCCGCCTTGTCCAGCTTCCTCTGCCTCTTGAGCTCCTCCTTTGCCGCAGCGAAAGCGGCCTCGTCGACGTCTTCCACGGCACTGGGTTCTTCCTCGGCAGAAGAGATGTCCATCGAGTCATCGGGCCGGACGGGTGTCGCGCTCTTGACCTGCTGCCAAGCCTCGCGGCACTCCAGCAACGTCTCCATGACTTCGTGGTCACGCAGTTCTGCGGGATCCAAAGTCTTTTGGGTCGATGAGTCGTCCCGTGCCGGGGATGTGAGAATGGCGAAGTAGCTAGCAAGGGAGGCGACGTAGCAACCGAGGATCCAGTACTTTACAGCCTCTAATGACTGGCTGGACTTGCCATGGGCCTCTTTTTGCAAAAGGACCAACTGCGGTTGCAGGACTTGGAACTCGTTGACAAGATGCTCAAACTCGGGGTATCTGCTTTGAAGGATCTTGGTGCGCTCTTCCGGGCCCATGTCGTCTGTGACCTCAATGTCCTTGAGGACCTCGGTGACAACCTCCTGGTCTTCCGTCTCGTCGGGCTTCGAAGCCAGCCATTCTCCCTCATCGAACAGGAAATCCTCCTCGGACATCTTGGCCAGCTTCTTCTGCTGCAGGCGCTTGGCCTCGGCCTCTTCCTCGAGGGCATCGGCCTCAGTCTCGATCTGGTCGGCATCGTAGTATTCTTTCTTAGAAGACCCCCACCAGCTCGGGTCTGCCTCGTCCTCCTCTCCCTCGGCCTCTTCGTCGGAGTCGGTTCCAGCCTTGGCCTTTTTAGATTTACGGGGGGCTTTCCTTGTGTCTTCTTCGTCGGAATCGTCGCCGTCGTCGAGGTCCAGAATCTCCTCTTCCGAGTTGTCCAGGAACTTGTCCTCCTCCTCAGCCTTCTTTCTCCTCTTGGACTTCGGGCCTTCGTCGAACATGATCTTATCCCGGTTCATGAAGTACTCCTCCTCGGAATCGGCGACGTCTTCATAGGTGGTGATGGGACCGAGACGGGCGTCAGCGGCATCGAGCTCCTTGGGGCCGGTGCGCGTGTTCTGCGCGGATGCTTTGCGCTTCTTCGCCATGCTGATTGCTTGCTCTGTTCGATTGAGTCGATCCTCGCGGCAGTATGAGTGAGAGAAGAGGCGGCAGGTTGAGGTCGCTGGGGGGAGGCGAGTGTCAGATGGGGGTGGGTTCTCGCCGCTCTTGAGCGACAACGAAAAATGTTCTTGCGTTCGTCGAGCGCAGAACTTTTTAGTGGAGACTAGACGGGTGGTATCGCTTTTCATTGGCTTATACGCTACAAGTCAATTGTGGAGTTGATCCTCTCAGCATCCCAGACTTTCTGTTTCCGATCTGCCAGTCAGTATACGGCATGTGCCTTTTCTGTAAATGATGGCCATGGAAATCTCTATGAAGATGGCCAGCCATTCACAGATACATGGGCTTGCTGTAAGCGATTAATCGTATGGACCCGCGCTCTGACCTGCAAGATTCTGACAGGTCAATACAAACGGAAAGTATCGGGCTAAGTTCCATCACGGTTTGATTGTTCCAGGCTCGCTGCGAACTCCAACTTTGTTGTGTCCCGTGGGCGTCCAAGTGTTCCTGTGGCAGCACCCCAAGTTGAAGCGTGGAGGAACACATGTGGTGTTTCTTGCAGAAACGATTAAGAATACTGCCCGAGCTTCTTGCACCGCCTGCAGTGAATAGCACATGACCGTTCCAGAATGAAGGTGCCTCATCGTACCTTGCCTCGGGCTGCCCTGTTGGCCGCGCGATAGCGCCCAGAGATGAGCTCCCAGGGACTACACCCACTAAAATGACCCAGGCGACCCCGCTAAAGACGGGAGGCCCCAAGTGCACCATGCCCGGCCCTTATTCTGGCTAAACCGCAACTGGCACTCTGCATCTTCTCCTGGCCCTTCCGTCTAACGCGCGTTGATAAAAGCCACCGCCGACCGAGCCGAACACGAAAGACCAGTCCCGTCCTCCTTTTCTCGATCGCATCAGTGGTCTTTTCCATTCACGTGTTCCGAACTATGGAATACGCATCGCAAGCTCTGTGGATTTCCCTGTCCGGTCTCGCTGCAATTCTCCTCGCGTCCGCCATGGGTCTCTTCAACAGAAAGAATCACATGCCCGTCGACGGCAAGGTAAACCTTTACTTCGTCGCCCTTTCCAATTGACCAGCTACTAACTCGATACCCCGCCAGACCGTCCTTCTGACTGGTGCTTCGGAAGGCATGGGCCGCAGCGTCGCCCTTCAGCTCGCCGCAAAGGGCGCGAACCTCATCCTTGTTGCCCGCAATGCCGCCCGCCTCGAGCAGCTCATCTCTGAGCTCAAGGCCGCCGCCAAGCACCCCGAGACCCAGCGCTTCAAGTACATCACCACCGACGTAACGGCCGAGAATTACGCTGTCCCTATCGTCGCCGAGGCCACCGCCTGGAACGGTGGCCGCAGCGTTGACATCGTCTGGTGCATCGCCGGTATGGCCACCACCGGCTTCTTCGCCGAGACGCCCTTCTCCGAAACCCGCAAGAACATGGATGTCAACTTCTACGGCACCGCCGAGATGGCCCACGCTATCCTGCGCGAGTGGCTCGCGCCTGAGGCCCCCGTCGAGGACGAGCCAAAGCACCTGATCATGACCACCAGCGTCGTCGCCTTCTTTACCATTGCAGGGTACGCGCCGTATGCCGGGTCCAAGTGGGCTATCCGTGGGTTGGCCGACACGCTATCCCAGGAGGTCCTGCTGTATCCCCAAAACGTCAAGATTCATGTCGTGTTCCCGGGAACCATCACCAGTCCCGGCCTGGAGAGGGAGAACCAGACCAAGCCTCAGATCACGCACCAGCTCGAGGAGCTCGACCCCGTGCAGTCGCCTGAAGAGGTCGCCACGTTGTCCATTAAAGGTCTGGAGAGGGGCGAATACTTTGTCACTGTTGCGTTCCTAGGCAGTCTGATGAAGTGGAGCGGTCTTGGTGGTTCTCTCCGAAATAATTGGGTGCTTGACACCTTCATGATCTGGGTTACCTCGTGGGTCTGGGTGTTTATGCTGCCTGATATGTTGAGGCAGTGCAGGAACTATGGCAAGAAGCACGGTCACCCAGCTACTTATGGGAAGCCAAAGCCGAAGGCATGAGAACGGACAGCTACGGAAAGATCGACGATGAGAGATACCCCATAATGTTAATATGAAGCCACCTGTTGATATTTCACACCTTTCTCCTAATCCCTGTCAGCCATACGAACCTTTCCGTTTTCCCCTGCCACCTAGTAGGAGCAGAGAGTTTAAAGGACTGGAGAGAGCTTCGTCGGCCAGAGTGAGTAAAGGTTTCGCGGATTGCAAGTGCAGTAGTCGCTTCGCTCCGGGAGTTTGGCAGGAAATCATTTGTTGACAATTCCACCAACGGTCAACCTGTTTTGTAATGTATTGCAGAATAAATTTCTTCCCTCACAAACCAAGCACAGGAGTCCTCTATGCCAGAATACGACTCTGAGTTTGACGACCAACAAGAGGGCGCAATGAAGGTCTGGCTGGGAGGCCCAAAAGCTCACACCCCCAGGATAGTATCCGTCTAGGGTTTCTCTGCGTGGACTATCTCTTATACTCCTCAACAGCGTGAACGTCGCAACCAACCTGCAAGACAGCCGACAGTGGCTGTAGCTGTAGCGATGTGAAACTCGAGATGAACCACATAGGGCCATTGCCGCTAAAGTGCAATAGGCTTTCTTAACTTTATGAGCAAAGTCTTTCCTGTTACCCGCCAGCTAGCCCCGACGTGACAGGCCCATTTCCTGCGTTTTCCAGCATAGCCGAACGTGTGTCAGGAGCGGGAGTGAGGAAGACCGTAGACTGAGCGCATTCCCTCTTTCTGCATACAATGAACACTTTGCGCCTGTGGCTTCCTATCTTGAATGAAGGAAGCCCAGCCGAGTAGCAGGTACGTATGTGACAATCAAACCGGGGTAGTCGTAGGGTTGCACATGTTTCCCTTAACTCCTTCGTTCCTCTAATCGCCATCGCCGCTGTCGTCTCTGTCTTGCTCGCTGTGAATTATATATGTACGAATGTATGTACGAATGTATGTATGTATGTATGTATAAGACGATGGGAGGATGTGGACCAAGGCGTTGATTATATCTGTCCAGCTTCTCTCGTCTGCTGCGTGCCGGGATGTTTATGCTCTTTCTAGGCAGTCTCCTCGGCTGGGCGAAACCCGCTGCTCTTGATGCAGGAGACACTACGGGTATCGTCAGTACAACATAACCCATCTTCAAGCAGCGTGCCTCTAGTTTTCTAGTTTTGGTTTTTTATTCATTCTTCGACTCGGGACTTGTATATATATCGTGGATGTCTTTGCTGACATAGGCCAGGCATTTCGAGCCTTCTTTAATTGTAAAAGCACATGCACTCGAAGACACCCAGCGTCATGGTATAAGAGGCCCTTATAATTCACTGCAACACCAAGCGTAGGCAAGGCAAGGCTTACCGCCATGTCGGCTAGTTAGGGGCACCGCTGCCTACGTGCTCTATATCTACTGACTTGGGCGGGTGTAAGCACATCATCAAGAGCGGAGCTTCCCTGCCCTACTTTAACCCGATATTTGATCACGGAAATGTTGCCAAAAAGCTGTGATATATTTAGGGTATCTTGCACACAGCCACCACAAACCGATCTCTCTCTTATACACCGCTCCACTTGCCAAACTTGGTGTATCTCTTGTACATCTCCCTCAAAATCGCCCTACCGCTAGCATCCATGCTGTCGTTCAGAATCTTCCTCACCTCGAGCGGTGTGATGTCAAAGACGGAATTCATGCCGGGCTCCAGTGCCTCACGAATGTCCCGCGGCACGTCGACATCAAGCTGCATTTTGACATACGCCATCAGCACGAGGTACATGTGCCGACCGGCGGATCGCTTCGCCGCGTCAGTCGCGGAGTCGAGAGCACTCAGGTGCTGTACGCGTGAGACTGCTGCTGCTGCGGGCTCGCAGACGAGGGTGACGAGACGCGTGAACTGCGCGGCGTGCTTTGCCCGGATGGACGTAGGGGTCTTGTGTTGAGACGAGGGGCGGGCGAGGGCGCCGAGGAGGGCCTCGAGGGTGGTGACGAGAATGTGATAGTGGCCTTCGATGCGGAGGCGGTGCTTCTTGATAACCACCTCTATAAGCTTGCAGAGCCATTGGTATACGCTGGGGGAGGCCTCGAGGAGGTGGTCGGGGTCGTCGGCCACGATGATTGCTACCGTACTCAAGGTCGCCTCAATGTTCCACTGGGTCATGGCGTTCGACTTGACATCGAGTAGCTGTTGGAGGACTTCGGCGGTTCTAACGAACTCGCGGACAGTCTTAGTCTGGGTCAGGTATCTGATCAATATGCCGTGGGCCGTAGCCAGATCGAAAGTCTTGGATTTGTCAAGGCCGGTGGGGGTTTCTGTGCTACATGTTAGAGCCTGTCTAATTCAGGTAAGAATCATGACGACTAACCTGTCATTTGCGCGACGACCCGGCGGATGGCCAGAAGCTGGCCCTCAGAGGAAGAACCAGCTTGAGGGGCAGTGTCTGCTTGAACGCCAGCGAGGAGGTTTTGAACGTACTGAACCTTGCTGCCGTGATCAAGACCAGCGACAGCCGCATCGATGGTATCCTCGAGTACGGTTTGTCGGTTGAAGTCAGCGAGCGGGTCAGGGGCTGGACCGCTGGGCAACGGAGCAGACAAGGCGCTACTGAAAAGCTTTCCGAACGAAGTCGGTCGAGAATCTGCCACCTTCGACGGAAAATGCTTAATGAGAAATGACCGTAACTTCCAGCCGCTAAAATAGCCGTTGGAAACTGCCTGTTGGCTCGCCTCCTCCAGTTGAGAAGCTTTAATCTTTAGCTGTCCAATGACAGATTCTGGCAGAGCCTCAGCTGCGTCAAGTGCAATCAGCATCCGATTGACTAGAATCTTGTCAACCTTCTGTTTGCGCCACGCTTTGGCAAAGCTGCCCAAGCTATCTTGAACGATGCTTCCCAAGGTTGATGCGGCCTCGTCAATGTCGAAGACTGCAATCTTCTCCTTGGAACCAGCCTCAGGAAGCACGACGGACAGCAGCGCCTTGAGCAGAGTCATCTGAACACAAGAGCTATCGCCTGTTAGGTCCTTCAAAAGAGTGGGAACCTTTTCGAAATACTGCGTGCGCCATTCCTGGTGGTCGTTCATTTGTCGTACAGTTGCTGTTGCAAGTTGGTACAGAAGCCGGGATAAACCAAGAGCCGTCCTAGAGTCGCTTGCGCCACAAACGGGTGCCAATGAGTTGGCAATACCCTGGAGGTCGGAAAACGACATGTTCTGGTAGAAAGTTGGTCTTCTCATGATTTTCACCAACAGTCCCAAAACCAGATGCCAGTCTGACCGATGCATCTCGCCTGCCGCGTGTATCTTGGGAACCAAGAACTCCATAAGACGCTCTCTCTGCTGTCTTGTAATCGACTCATCAGGTATCCTCGACAGCTCAACCATCGCAACTCTGCTTCGCTTCACACCCCAGGGGGAGAGTTTGCCTGGAGCTTTGATGAGGATGTCGATGGTGCAATCCACTACCCCCCCAGCGAGCGTTCTGTTGCCAAGGTTGTTCTCATTCGACACGATCGCATGAAGTACGTTTCCTACTTGTGTTTCGCTGTTCTTGGAAACCTTTTCGCTCAATATCCGTTGGAGGAACTCAGGCAAAGGGGTTGAAGACTTGGAAAGCAAAGCTACGAGTCTCGATGCAACTAAAGGGAACTCTGAGCAGAACTTGGGGACGTCGGAGGTTTCTGCACTCGAGATATTTCGAGAAGCAAAGAGCCCTTTAATGTCCTCCAACTTGACTTTCTTCAACAGCCTTTCAACAAACGATGTGAGGAGAGAAGCAAGCTCGGTCTGATCGCGGCCGTCTGGATGCATGGATAACCAGAAGTTGTATGCGCACTCCAGAGCCTCGCAGGTGTCTTGGTCGTCGAATTTGGCCTTTTGTAGTGCCTTTGTCAGGTCGGTCTGAACCTTATCCCATAGATCAATGGATTGTTCGTAGTCTAGCCACAAAACCGTCTTCGAAATGATTCTCCATCGCAGAGAATGAATGTCAGACGGGGTCTTGCTGGATGACCAGACCTTCAGGCTGAGGCTTGAGAGCTGAGTGCCAACAGCATCGGCGAAGTCGTCTTTAGTGATTGCGGATGCAATGGTGTTGAGAAAGATGAGGACTGCCGCTGGCCGTAGGCTCTCCTGGTGTTCAACCCACTGCAGTAGGCCGACAATTTGCTTAGCGGTTAACGACTTCTCGATGCCTCGGATAAGCGTCGGGTTGCGATGCACCCTGGTGAACCAGACAGGCCGGTCTCCAGAGCGCAACGCCTTGTCCTCAAACTTGGAAAGTTGGGCGAACCACTTCTGTAAAAATGTCGACAAATCGCGAGCGTTTTCAAACCCAGTAATCAAAGACTCCATAAGCTCACACATAGTCGCTTCGTCGGCTTCCGCGCCAGCTTCAGTAATTCTGACGCATACAAGATCAAATAGCTGTGAACCCTCCTCGGACTGCAGAAAAACATCGGCGTCGCACTTGGCAACGAGGGAAAGGAGACGCCAGTCGGTTTCGCTCGGGCTGCCGGCAATTGCGTAGTAGTTGCAGACCAAACGGAGGTCATCCACGGCAATGCGAGACTTGTTTGCAATCGCTTCCTCGAGAATTGCGCCCATTGCCAGCGACTTTTCACCACTTGACAGTTGCTTGATTGAACGCTCAGACATCTTAAAGACGTCTTGCATCCAAGCCTCCTCCGCCTTGGTTGTGATGAGTCCGCCAACAACTCTCGGCGCGGCTGACACTAAGCTGTAGAGGATGGGCACCGAAACCGAGGCGTTGCTCTTCACCATCTCGAAAGCACGGATGACGACTTCGAGGTCACTTCTGTTCAGGTATGCCGACCTCGCTGGCAGAACCAGGTTGCGCTGCAGAAACCTCTCGAGGTCTCGGCTCCAGTGCCTAGCCACTTTGTCATCGGAGTCCAGCCGCTGCTTGAGCTTGCCGAGTATGGAGAATGAGGTGCGCGAGAAGTGTGTCGCTACTTCGAGTGCGTCGGCGCCCCCCTGAAGGTGCAGTTCCCAAGAGGAAGAGAACACCCGCACCCAGGACTCTTGCGCCTCGAAAAGTCCCGTGTCTGATGCTGCCAGAGAGTACTCGCAAATCGATAGCAGAGGCGCAAGATATCCCACCGCGTCGGTAGCGGGTTGCGCAAAGAGCGCCTTGATGTGTTCCGCCCCCATTCTGTCGTGCGCAGACCATTGCGCTGCCGAGTCCAGACGTGCCAGGAGGGTCTTCAACGCGCCGAAAATAGCCTCCCCTGTTCCCAAGCAGCCTTCAAACGATTTGAGGGTCTGCAAGTCAAACATTGCGGTGCTTGTCCTCTTCCTCTTCTTTGACCTCGACTCAGATGTTTCGGCTTCGGTACTGGGCTTCGCAACGCCCTGGAGGGTTTGCTGAAGGACCGCCATAAACTTTCGGTCGGCGAGGGACTTCGCAAGAGAAAAAAGAGGTATTCTCTGGAACGCGCAGCCGAGTATGCGCCATGTCAGAGGAAATCGTCGAATCGTCTCGGCTTCGTCGCTGTTCGTTTTCATGACTTTGAGAAGCCATCGGAGAACGCTCTCTTCGGCAGCAGAGAACGGACTCTGGGTGACGGCAGTAAGCTGCTTCCATATTCGGTCGAGGTTTTCGCCATTGGCTCCGGGGCCGGTCTGGTCAAGGGATCGCACGGTCTTGACCAAGTCGTTGTCCGACGTCTTCGAAAGTGGTTAACAGGAGACGGAGTAAAGATCATGAAAATAATCTAAACTTACAATGGTCTCAGACGATCGGCTGGTGCTAACGTCAGTCATTTCCACATCCATGGTAGGCAACCGGCCTCGTGTTGCTTCGACAGATGTGCAGATCTTCTGAAGGCGCCCAGGTCTAACTCGCAGCGACTCCCCGCGATTTTTGGCTAGAGCTTTCCCAAAATTTCGGGATTCTGCCGCCCCACCCTAATCAAGCCGGTCACCGAAAGCCACACCGAGCCTGACCGCCCTCGGGTGTTCATCATCAATTTGCCGGGACTCTCCGAAAACATCACTTGGTTCAATTCCACAGCTGAAGCTCTGACCTCGACAACACCATTGCGCATTGAGTCAATTGTGTAAGTGATGCCTTCCTGCTTTTCGTCTGTTCCATCGATGCTGACGAGAAGCTTCCCAGGGTTTCGACGATCATGTCAGACACCTCCGTTTCCCCTCCCCCGAGCGCCGTCGCGCGGCCCGTCAGTGAGGCACTTCTGAACGAGAAGGTAGCTCCCCCAATCGACCGTATTCCTCGTATTCGATATATCTAACATGTTCTAGTGGGATCACTGCCTTTCGAACCTCCTTGTCAAGTCCACCCTCGGCCTCGGCTTCGGCGTCGTCTTCTCAGTCCTCCTTTTCAAGCGCAGAGCGTGGCCCGCGTTCGTAGGTGTTGGTTTCGGAGCTGGACGCGCATACGAAGAGTGCAACTCTAGCCTGAAGCAGGCCGCCAGAGAGATCAGGAAGCAGGCATAATATGCCTGACGTCGACCCGATAGACGACGCGATCCGGATTGGAACAAAGCTGTACAAACATACTACGTCACACGCACGTGAAACTCGCTAGGGAGTCAGAAGCCGGCGGGTCCCGATGCGATCACCTTGAGGAGCCGGCAAGCCTACATTAGGATGGGGACGAGCGAAGGAATAGAGTCTTTTTATTTGTCTGTCCGACAGCCTTTTCATGTCGTTTGTTCGCGTGATATAGCTGCAGCCGACTGTACGGATTTCGTGAGATTATGTCTGCAACACTCTTCTCGAACAGTCGCGGAGCTTTCTGGCCAAATGTGCAGGGTCATTGCAGGCAGCCAGTGTTATGTCATCTGCGTAGCCAACTGATGAGATATGCTCCTTGTTCAAAGGTACTTCGATCCAAATGCTAGTCGTTGCATCAGCACGCGACTTTCCAGCCCGCCCTCGCAGCTGGTGTCAGATTTTCACGGGGTCATAAAAAGTGCTTTGCTGCCAAGCGAGTTGTTTCACCTCTCTCTAACGCATGCACTTCATTCGGTTGCTATCTCCTCACGAAGCCGCCCCGCTGCTTGACTCTGTCGATAAATGCTTGAGTCGGGTCCTGTAGGTGCCCTCATCTCACATAATAGGGAAATGGCAATCTTCCGAGATGATGTTGGGCCCGAGATCACCTCATTTTGATGCCGCCCATTACTATAAGGCAGACGATAAGACAGTGGCGAAGAGTACTAAGGGAAGAGCGAAGCTGTCTAAGAGTGTTGCCTTGTATGGGATTGGCAATAGGCCACGCGTGGCTCTGTAGTCGCTCTGGCGGTCGCTGTTGGCAGCGACATTTCAAGCATGCTTGATGAAGCTCGAAATACCTGCTGTACTCTCGGGCTGGGTTAAGATGGAGTACAGCACGGCCAAAGTGTGGTCTGGCTGTCCGGTGGCGCCTGGGTCGGAACTTCTCGACAAGTTCGAGATTATGGATAACGGAGATCATCGAAAGAAAGGACAAGTAGGGGTCTGCAATATAGTTTTCTGGTTAAATCTCGAGTTGGTTCTAGGTGTAGTTGTATGCTCAGGATTGGCAGCGGAGGACGGCGCGCGAAGCCGGTTGAAGAACTCCTGCACTTTCTTTGTAAGTCACCCAGCTTTAGCACTTGTCATCCGCACCAGTTTTGTTTCTGGAAGACAAGCGAGAGAATATGGCAAAGAAGAACACCTTCTATCATGTGGTGGTCGAATATCCAGAATCTGATTGCCAACTGTTGGGCCCGACTGACGTTTCCAGTTACTCAATTTCAATGACCGAGCTGACGATGAGTTTCTACACGACCCAAGCATGTAAGTAATCAGACACTGCTTGATTAACTCACCAAAAGCAGGAAAAACAGCCAAACCATATAAAATCTTAGACAAGATACCAAAAAGTGAGATTGTCTATTCAAGTAGACTTATTTGCCCTACAGTGTCTTGTAAAATATGGTTGTCAAAGCTTCGGAGATAACTGGTCGTATTGAGACATTTTCATGAGCTGTTTATCATTGACACGGAACCGTGGTTCCAGAATAACAATTTCTGGATTTCTCTCCTCAGATTTCACAATAAAAAAATCCTTGGATTCGAGCGCGGCAACAAAAAAAAGTGTCGTGGAGAGTCGCCGTATCTTACAATCATGTATATCTTGCATTCTCCAAAATGTATCAAGTAGTAACCGGCTGGCAATGATTAGTGTTTCGTCTCAGTTGCTGCACTAAGTTAAGTGCCTGAACGTTTTACGGAGCTAAAATAATGACCCTTACAGCCTATGTGGTCTTCTTGGGGAACACGGATAAGATGTGATCTAGGACTGCCGTTCCGGACCGGGAGCTTCAAGCAGCTCGGCGATTGCGGGTATAGTCGCCAGTGGTCTCCACTGCTCCGAGTCACCGGGTCCGAAGACCTGAACGCCCGAGCTAATCCTCTACTTGGTTTGCTGCAGCTGACAAGATACAAATTCAACGTTTGATTTAAAATCGACTAAAGGGAGACAAACCGCGTGCCCTGCTCGTAATTCCCTACTTCAGATTAACAACGAGTAGGTTGCATCGCAGGTGGTCGCGAGGAGTTGAAATCGACAAACGATCATTGGACAACCGCCAGCAAGCTCCCCGAGCTGACTAATGTCAACGCTTGTTTAATTGCCGCCACCTACCGCCCACGGCCTTCTACATCATTAGCTATTACTGAATACATGCATCTACATTTTTCTCTACTACCGCCCCCCAGCTCCAAAGTCCACCACTGCGACGACGCCAGCATCGTCCATCATGGCTGCCTCCGTGCGGTGCGTCAATGCGCCCTCGAGCGCTAACATCTTCGTCCAACTTGCGCGCCGTACGACGCCGACGTCGAACGTCCCGGCTCCGATCCTCTCGGTTCTCGTCCCGAGGTGGAAGCCAACCGCCACTACTACCCGAGCCAGTTTCGGCACCAGCCGCAAATGCAACTCCAAAGCACTCTTGCGGAGCGGATCACCACAGCGTTTTATGCGGAAGACGGCGCAGCAGCAGACTTGTGCTTTTACGTCTTCCGCAACAAGAAATCTGACGAGATGCGCATGGAACCCCAAGAATGACGAGGACGGACAAGAGATGAAGCTTGAGATCACAGACAGGGCAGGCAAGGTATGTATACATGACATTGTCACGCACGCCATGGGGTCCCGTGGGACTAACCGTGTCGTCGCAGCGTCTATCAGACATCATGAAAAAGGACAATAACCCCAACCTCGCTCTGAGAATACAAGTCGAGAGCGGCGGCTGTCACGGCTTCCAGTACCTCATGAGCCTGGTGACATTACCCGAGAGCGAGAGCGCGGAGGACTGGTCCAAGGTCGTAGGGGAAGACGACACCGTGTTCCAGTACCTGCCTGTCGATGCAGATGCTTCCAGCGCATCTTTTGAGGGCCCCAAGGTGGTGATTGACGAGCCGTCATTGGACCTTTTGAAGGGGAGCAAGGTGGACTTCACGATGGAGCTCATCGGATCCCAGTTCAAGATCACTGATAATCCTTATGCGTCGAGCAGTTGCGGGTGTGGCACCAGCTTCGACATTAAGATTTGAAAATGGTTCTTAGTATTGGTTGGACAAGACCTATACTGGAGAAGAATCTATGCATAATGCAGCGATAGGGATCGACATAGTTGAGTACCGATAGCATAAAACGTCACCACACATCACTTATACATACACATACAACTCTCAGAAGAGGCTTGCATTGCTACTCATAGAACATGGGAGGATGGAGAACCCGTTGGTCATGATAATGATCAATTCACAAATTCCCTTTCGTGGTTATCAACGCCGTGCAACCATGCCAATCGTGTAATGAACCCTTGGTATTCTCAAACCTGCCGAAGCCCGAGTAACTAAACAAACCCTACCAAACCCCCATTTTTTGATCAAAAAGCCAAGTCCACGCTTGACAGAACTTAGTTCATCTGGCGGATAAGAGCGTTGATCTTGTCCTCGCGGTTGCCAAGGTCACCACCCTCGATGAAGTGCTTGAACTTGCGGGGGCGGAAACCACCAGTGGGGTTGGAAAGCTTGAAGGGCCAGAGGAAGTTGGAGGCCTGCTTGAAGTTGGGGCCGACGGTGTAGATCTCGTGGATGAGATCCTCCATGCAGACAATGCCGTACTTGCCGAGGTTCTCCTCGATGATGGCGTTGTCGGTAAGGGCGACGCGCTGCTTGTTGACCTTTCCGTAACCGCGCTTGTAGACAAGCTCCTTGACGGACTTGAGGTTGGGGTAACCGTAAGCGACCCACGGCTCGATGATCTTGATCATCTCGGTGGTGGCCTTGGTGATCTTGATGAAGACTCCGTTGTTGATCTGGAGGAGACGGAGGAGCTGGAGGATCTTGCGGGGCTTGGGGGCAATCTTGTTGATACCCTTGATGCGGATGAGGAAGATCAGCTTGGCCTCGGCGGGAACGAAGGCAGAGTCGTTCTCTCTGGCGACGCGGGAGAGGCGGATCTTCTCGCGCTCGGCATCACGGTACTCCTTGATGTACTTCTCGGCGCGCTTGAAGATGACCTGACGCTTCTCCTTGTTGGCCTTAACGAGACAGGTTAGCTAATTGCCCCACGTTGCCATGTGTTCAATGAAGAAGTGAATGATCCGTCAAGTGTCAGACCCGAAAGAAGGTTAATTCCAACAACATCGACCGTAGTCTAGTCGTGAAGGTATGTTATGCATCATGTAGGCGGGGGAGGGAATAGAGGACACGGAATCAAAACTTACAGCCTTGCGCTTCTCGGTGGCAGAGTTGCGCTCGGCGCGAGCCTTCTCCTGGGACTTGCGCTTCTTGAGGAGGGTCTCCGGAACCAGAACCTGGTTGGAGGTAGGGACGGACCTGTAGACGCGAATCAGATTAGTACGCAGTCCAACATACTGCAAGCAGCATGGATGAGAGCGCCGGTGCGAGAATTGTAGCTCAAGCGCGACATTCTCGCTTTGGCTAACTCGATATAATTTTAACCGGTAAGCTGACAGGCGAGGATGCACACAACTCTTCAAGAGCGGCAGACCCTCGTGTCTCTAGCTCATCCGACAACGCCTCGAACACTTGACTGTGTCCAAGAGTATATGCACGTTGATACCAGTTCCCAAGCAGGCTTTTCAGTGCGGCCCAGGACCTCGTCATACGGCAATAGTTTTGAGGGAGAACGAGTGACCGTTCATCCCCAACACCCCAGACACCGTCTCTCAATCCGCAAGCCATGTTCCAGGTCATGCAAAGAAGAAGGGAGATGCCCGGGAGGGTTCGAGCTGAGAGCCAGGCATTCACTCCGAGGTGAAGCAAGGTCTCCAGCGAGAGGACCACGACAATCTGCAAGACATCGCGAACGAGCGAAAGGGGAGGCAAGGTGATGTTACTGCTTCAAAAGCATTGGTGAACATACGTAGCGGCGGCCATTGTGAAGGCGGGTTTGGTTGTCGTCGGCGGTTGTCGTCGAAAATTGGTCGCTGAAGAGAAGAAGGGAAAGGGAAAAGAGGTCGGAGGGCAGAATCGTAAACTTTTAGGCAAATAATTTTGGTCGGCCACTCCCTCTGCCGGGGGCAGTGTGCACGAGCCACTCGCAAAAAAAAAAACCTCGCTTAGGTAGGGTTTCTCTGAGCGCTAAGCCGGTCTGGGTGGTTCTGCCGCCTTGAACCGCCTTACCCCCGTCAGGGCAATTCCGTCCACTTTTTTCCAGTGCGCAGGAAGGCCCGACTTTTTGTGAAATTTCGTTTGGGATCCGCGAGAGACAAGAGAGAGAATCATTCGCAACCACCTCCGACTAACCACCACCCGGAATCAATTCGCCAAATCCAGCAGTTCACGATGGCCCCCAAGTCCAAGACCGTCCGTCCCGCCCAGGAGAACATCTCCTTGGGTCCCCAGGTCCGCGAGGGTGAGTCTCTTCAGACCCTTCTACCTACGACGTCGCGGCCGCTGCGAGCGCCGCGCGCGAAACCGCAGAAATGGAGGCATGCTAATAACCCCGCGATCAACAGGCGAGCTCGTCTTTGGCGTTGCCCGCATCTTCGCCTCCTTCAACGACACCTTCGTCCACGTCACCGATCTCTCGTAGGTCTCACCATTCGCTTGTCTTCGCTCTCGAGCGCCCCTCCGCGACCCTGAAATACAAATGAAGCTTGATGGCACAAAGATGGCTAACTGGGTGATTCCAGCGGCCGTGAGACCATCTGCCGTGTCACTGGTGGTATGAAGGTCAAGGCCGACCGCGACGAGTCCTCCCCTTACGCCGCCATGTTGGCTGCCCAGGATGTCGCTACCCGCTGCAAGGAGCTCGGCATTACCGCCCTCCACATCAAGATCCGTGCCACCGGTGGTAAGTCTATATCTCCCATCTCAGGTGCCCCAAAGGTCCATGGCTCATCAATTACCTCGCAGGTAACGGCACCAAGACCCCCGGCCCCGGTGCCCAGTCTGCCCTTCGCGCCCTGGCCCGTTCTGGCATGAAGATCGGCCGCATTGAGGACGTCACCCCCACGCCCTCCGACTCTACCCGCAGAAAGGGTGGTCGCCGTGGTCGCCGTCTCTGAGCGTCTACTATCATCCAACATATCTTATGGTTGTTGGCCTGGGTGGTCTCGGGACAGGAGTGCTCGTTATTTGGTTTCTGGGTGGCATCGCGAAAAACGCGGGGAACGGCTACTTAGCCTGGTCCCCATTCTACGTACTGTGACATGCCTTCTGCTGCGGGCGACAGTATCTATCGTAGACAGAATAGAAACTCGCCATATATGGCCTGAACTGAAGAGTAGCTCCTGAACCCTCCGACCAAGTTCGTGCACACATTCTCATCGCGACCATGTGAAAATTGCCTGTTCTCGAAGCCACATACGTTAATCTATAGACTACCATCTAGTATGTGACGAAACCGGGCATCGCTTTAGTCTTGTATGGGACATCTTCGAGTCGAAACCGCTTTCAACCCTCCTCTCACTTTCCTAATTCTCAGGTAACTATGCCTGCCCTGAACTCCCATCGCCCGGCCTCCGATGCTTGTCCAATGCCCCCAAAGTCAAATAATGTTGTACAGAGTAAATCTTCTGCTACTTAAAGGCAGGCTTCAAGGTCCAAATGCCTCTGCCGGTGCCGCCAGACTTGCTCAGCACAGCCACCTTGTCCAAAGCACTCTTGAACTCCTCGATCTGTTTCGGCTTCTTGCAGTAGGGGTTGAAGTGATCTACTACCATCTTCGAAGGCGCCTTGCCTCCCTGCCGCTTGATGAAGGTCTGGATCATGAGCATGAAGTCTTTCTCCTTTAGATTCTTCTCGGCACCCGGAGTGCCCGATCGCGAACTCATCCCGCTTGTTGGCCGACTAAGCCCTTGACGGTCAGCCAGTGCCGACATGATGCTGGAGGAATTGGCTCCTCCGCGTCGGCGCTGCGCCATAGGACGACCAGCTTCGCCAACCTCGCCGGTCCAGGTGACGGTGCCGATGGGCGTGCGACGTGCCACCTCACCTGCCTGTCGGAGGGATGCTTCCGCCTGGGCGGCAAATCTGCGCGCTTCTCGCTGATTCATGGCCGGATCCGCCTGCACTTGCTTCTTGCCACTCATAATTTGGTCATGCTCGTAGGCGCTCTCGACGGTCCGGGAGAAAAGACTCTCCGTGATGCGCTTCTCGTCGTTAGCGGCTTTATCTTCCGCGAACTCCTCCATCGAAGCAACACCAGCAAGCTTGCGCACCGTGTCGACTTCTTCGTCTGTTTTAACGGTGGAGATAGGAACGGCGCTTCTAAGTGGCTTCTCCTGTTGACTGTTGGTCTCCGGCTTGTTGTATTTGACCTCTGCTCCCTCAAATACCTTGCTTCTGTTGGCGCTCGCCATGCTCTGGCTGTTGTCGCCGAAGCTGAAAAGGTCATAGAGGTCCGACAGGTCAAAGTTGGCCCGCTGCTTCGGATCCTTGAGGACCTTGTTTGTCATGAACTGCTTGAAAATCTGGCGGTGGTAGATCTTCTCCTCGATGGTGCCTGATGTCATCAGCCGATAGATCGCGACGGGCTTCGTTTGGCCCAGTCGCCAAGCTCTCTCTCTAGCCTGCAAGTCTGTCGACGGGTTCCAGTCAGGGTCGTAGATGACAATCCTGGTTGCTCCGGTCAGGTTGACACCCAGACCGCCCGTCTTCGTGGTGAGGAGAAAGACGTCTATCGACGGGTCATTGTTGAATCGATCAATCAAAGCCTGTCTTTTATCTACAGGCACTTCGCCGTCCATTCGAAGGTAGGTCATTCCTTCCATTTTCCCAATAAACTCTTGAAGTATGTCGAGCATGATCTTAGTTTGGGAGAACAAGAGCGTCTTGTGGCCGAACCGCTTCCACATCGGAAGTAGTTCGCCCACCATTTGCAACTTGCCGGATCTTCTGGGACTCCCCCAGTCATAGCCTGGCTGACCCTTCTTCCTCACATTGACGAGATCTGGATGGTTGCAGATCTTCCGCAATATGTCGATGCCGTACAAAGCTTGCCGTTTCTTGGCCATGATCTCGGAGACGGCGTCCGAGTGAATGAACCTGACATACTCCTCGTTTTGCTGCGGGGTCAGCTTGCAGAACAGCACCTGCTCGGTCTTCTCTGGCAAATCTGAGGCAACGTCGGTCTTGAGTCGTTGAAGAAGGTATTGGCTGATGGTCTCCTTGAGGGTCGTCGCGCATTTCTCGGCAGTCAGAACCGCAAGGTTCGTCGCATTCGCATGGCCGCCCATTCTGATGGGCATTTCGAACTGATGTCTGAAGTTCACGAGCGTGCCCAAACGCATGGGATAAATGAAGTCAAATAACGACCAAAGCTCGACCAAGTTATTCTGGATCGGCGTGCCCGAGAGGATCAAGCGATGAGGGGTGTTGAGCTGCTTGCATGCAACGGTGACCTCTGCATTCGGGTTCCGGATCTTATGACCCTCATCGAGAATTGCATATCCCCACTCCTGAGATAGGAGCTCTGCGTTGTATGACTGCAAGCCGGCGTAGGTAGTGACCAAAACGTGGCCATGCTTGGCAACACGCTTGATGATCTGACGCGCAGCGGGACGGTTCTTGCCACCCCCGTAGTAGGGTTCATCATCGTCATCCTCATTGACGTTGATCATACCGCTGCCTGATGAGTGTAATATCGATACTCTTAAGGCGGGCCACCATCGGTGAAACTCGTTGACCCACTGCTGCATCACAGTAGCAGGGACAACAACAATGATGGGCTTGTCAAGTTTCTTGCTGTAGTGCAGGGCCGCAACGAAGGCGATTGCTTGCACTGTCTATAGGTTAGCACGTGTTGGCGTTCGTCGATTTCTAGGAACGATACCTGTCTTGCCCAAACCCATCTCGTCTCCGATAATGCCACCCACGCCCTGCTCATATAGCTCTGCAAGCCAGTGGATGCCAGTCTTCTGGTATGCGAATAGTGACGGATGGATATCTCCAGGAAGCTTCAGGTTGTTGCCAAATTCGTGGTCTGGATGGTCAGGCGACGGCTTGAACCACTCATCTTCACTATCATCCTCAGCTATGGGGTCCCCGTTACCACCTTTTTGGCGTTGGCGTGCTCTGCTGCGTCTCCTAACCCAATCGGCAAGACGTGCCTGGTATACTGCCTCGTTTCCATCGTCGAGGCTGCTCAGGTCGAGTTTCGTTCCCTTGACCGTGACTGTCGCGTCCGCGGCTTTCTTCTTCGTCTTACCCTTCTTTCGCTTGCGGCCAGTCGCCTCTTCCTCGCTAGTGTCAGAGGCGTACTGGCTCTCTGGCGAACTGGCAGCCGTCGGTTCGAAGTCGTCTGACGATGAATCTTGCTCCGTCCTGCGCTTCTTTCTTGGGCGTAGAGAGAACTCGCTCTCGACCGACGCAGGTGCGGTCTCAGGCTGCTCTACAAACCCAGGCATCCGCAGTATTTGGTGAGACTTGGGCTCTTCGTCGTCGCTCTGAAATTCCTCCGCTGCCGCATCTTCCTCAGCTTCGACCAAGACATCTGCAAGCTCGCCTTCGAAACCAGCCGGTCGTTCACCGCCGATGTTGGCGAAAGGGGTAATCTTTCCAGTTCGGACGAGGAACTCTCGGTTCGACTCACCGGGCAGCCTTCGGGACTTGTTCTTAACAGGACCCTCAATGACTGCAATTTCCTCTTGCCTCTTATCGATACGGGCTTGACAGTCGGAGATGTCGTTGATGACGCAGTCGATCTCAAGATCGAGCTTATCGATTTCTTTCTGAATGTTGCGTGATTGGTATGGGTTGCGACGAGCTCCTTCCAGCTTCTTCCGCTGCTCGGCTCTCTTGGCCTCGAATCTATCTTTGTTGGCCTCTAGCTTCTCGATACGTTGCTTGTCTTTCTTGTCTTCCGCTTCCATTAATGCTGCGTTCGCCTGGGTGGTGATATCACGCTCCAAGTCATCTTGATCCCGGATGTCGGCTGTAATGTTTCGCAAGAATGACGCTTCATCAGGGTGGTCATTGGTGTGAGATTCCGTAGCCTTCGAAGCTTTCTCTATGGTGGCATCAGGCGTGCTTCTCCCCCCCACGGACTCACCACCATTCAGGTTGTCTTCTGTGTCAGACGACATCGCGAGTGCCAAGCTTCACAGTCCTTCACAGGTTCATACCCGTAGCTCCAGGGCCAGTACCGAACTCTGCGATGCCGTGGAAGGATAATACAGATGAATGACCTGGTGGATATGTCCGGGCTGAGTGCTAAATTGAGTTGTCCGCATTGATGGTGAAGGTAAATTCAAGACGAAGAAAGTGAGAGACGAGACGTGGCTGGCTACCTTGGCAGATGCAGGGCAGTGGCTGCCTGAAATCTGGAGAGTCTGCAAGAGCCAGGTTCGAAACCTCCCTAACTGCGGTTCTTGAAGTGACTCACTGAGGTTGGTGAGGTGGGAGGCAGAGGACGCGTCAAGCTCGGAAGATTGTCAGCGATTTGCTTCCAAAAAACGATGACGCCACTGGAAGGCAATAGCGAATGGGTCGCGCGGTCAGGTGCCTCGAACAGGGATCTTAATTGGAAGAGGAACAAGAGAGCCAGGTTTGATTGGGCTTCGACAAGGGAATCAATTACTGTGGCTTGTGCTCCTTGGCATTTCCAGCTGCTGGGCTGAGAAGCTGCTGCCTAGCCACACCTGACTAATACGCCCTGAAGAACACGGCAAGAATTTGGCATGTCTTGGGGCGGGCGTGCAACGTATCTCACCACTGTCTTTGCCTTCCTGACTCCGTGCCCGCGCTATCAAGCTTGATGACTTTCCGGACTCGATCGCATCAAACCAGATGGTAAGTTTCGAACCAGGGGCCCCCAAATCAAAGAGAGGTGATCCCCTTATACATCAGCATGATCGGACATGAACCTCCACTGAGCATCCTCTCGAAAATCCATTGGATTGGGTCCAGGCTGTACTCCTCTAGGGCCCCTCAAACCCCCAGGATGCTCCCGCCTGGCTCCAATCCGTTCTCGGCGCCACCAGCAAAACAGATGCACCCAGACTATATGCTTGGAACCTGTCCCACCTGGAAGGCTGCACACCGTCCTCAAGTACGTTGGCCACCCGCCCCGAAGGACTCACCTCGCACCGGTATCAGGACAACCTGCAACAACGAATCTACATTCTTGGAGTCGGAAACCTCGGCGTTCTTTTCGCCAGCTCGATTGCTTCTTTGCCAAACCCGCCGCCAATCACTCTTGTTTTTCACCGGAAGGATCTTCTTGTGTCCTGGAGACAGCAGCCCGGCCTTGAGATTACCCGAGGGGGTTCTGTGCACAAGTATGTGGACTTTGACGTTGAGCTGTGGTCCGAAGAGCCACCGCCCACTGGTCAGAAACGGGAGATTGCAGACGGCCAGGGAATTCGTAACCTGATCGTGACGACGAAGGCGTCCCATGCCTTCCCGGAGGTCGATCGCGTCCGTCGTTACCTCAATAAGAACTCCACGGTAGCCTTCGCTCAAAACGGTATGTGCAAATTATGGCCGCCGCATGGAAAGGTGTACATGGCCTCTCGTTACTCAGATTCATCCGCGTTGCACCCCAATTGGCTAGCGTGTGTCACAACTCACGGCGTGACCTCTCTGGGCCGGTTCAAGAGTGTTCATGCATCGGAGGCAGACCTGAAGATTGGTCCCGTCTTCCTCAACGAGGCTTCCGGCAAAGCTTCTTATCTGTCAGGCACACTCTCTCGGGCTCCCTTTCTCAACGGACATAGTGTTACACAAGATGAACTCTGGATCTTGCAACTGGAGAAGCTCGTGGTCAACTCGATTATCAACCCACTTACCGCCATTCTTCGGTGTAAGAACGGCGAACTATTCGTGGAAAAAGAGGGAATCGTCGCAGAGCTCATGGACGTCTTGTTGCTAGAGGCCAGCGCCGTCCTTCAAGCCCTTATCAAGGACCGCAGTACCGACACAATCCTACACCCGAAACCCGGCGAAGCCACATCGCACGCGGAGAAAGAGATGGACCGCGAGTACGAGATTCAGCGCCGCGACCTCCTCTCAACTCGCTTTTGCCAATCCCAGCTGAAAAAACTACTATATAGTGTTGGGCACAAGGTCAGGGAAAACACAAGTTCAATGCTCCAAGATGTTCGAGCCGGGAAGCAGACTGAGGTTAACGACTTCAACGGATGGCTGGTTGAGACGGCGGACTATCTGGACGACAACCTGGATGTTACCCATCACAAAACCCTGGTCGATCTTGTGCAAAAGAACAGAATACTGGACAAAGAATCGCTCGTCGACCACTTCCCCCATTTGAGGGCCTCTAAGCTTGCAACTGCTTAAGGCCACCGAAACATCGCCGATCTAAATTCGCCATAACAATATCGTTATCCAGAAGCCACAGGATGTAGCGATGATACCATCATATGCCACGAATGCGATTCATCGTATCTCAGCACACTCGGCAGGGTCGAACCCGATATAGAGATAGTACTGGTTAAGGGAACACTTCTTTCGACGTCAGCTCAGAGGATACATGCTGCCAGTAAACCCGCAAAAGGGTCGTGTATCACGCCGGGACAGAACTACGGAAGACAACCGCCGCATTCCCTTCTGGACTGGCTAGGTGCCAATTTGCCAATTCTGCCTCGCCCTGTCAGAAGCTGCCAACAACAGCGGCTTTCCAAGGTCATCGCGTACGCTATGCTTCAGTCTGCCAGCCAAGCTGCTGTTCCATTCGCTTGTCATGCCGTTGAAAAGGACAGCATGGCCGAGCCTCCTTTGAAGGCCGCTCGCGTGCAGGCTAGCCAGGAGCCTGTTCAGTCTAGCTCTGCGAGCCGTTCCACGTAAGGCGAACGTGTTCATTTGCCACGTTCGCTTCCTTGCCGCCCATTAAAAGGCTCATTATAGCCATTATCTTCGGCGTAATATACCACCCATGGAGTATTGGCCCAGGGGAAAGGAGCACTTGCGCCCATTATATGAGGGTCCAGTCCGAATCCTCTTTTTCAAGGAAACACTCAAACCCTCTGCCCCTCAGGATTTTCACCCGCCGCTTACTCGATGCCGCTGACACCGGCGGGAGGTGTGCGAGAAAATTTCGTGTGAAGCTACACACACGCCCTCCAGCAATCCACGATGAACAAATTTGTCTATTTCTTGCCTGGTTCTGGACGCATACGTGAGGTTCTCATTCTTCATGAGACTACAGAAATGTGTCATTGGTATTGATCGTAGGGCTGCACCTCGCACTTCCCACAGAAATTATCAACTAAGCTGGAAACCCATCAAATCCAACAACATCAAGGGACTGTTCAAGAATCGGAACGGCCACGCATATATTGCGTCAAGTTTCGTACCCATCAAACTTGATATCAGCTTGATCCGTCACATGTAGTGGATCGGCGGTAGTGGACCGCCGGCTCAGCAGCATTACAGGGAGGCGCAACCTGAACCCCGGCATGCGTCTCGGGCTATCTAGACTGAAGTCACGCCATTCGTCTTATAGCAGCACGATCCCGTTCCTTGCATTCATTCTAGAGCTTGCTTTTGCGCCTTATTGCCCGCCAAGTCATAGGTGCTCAATGGCAGGCCAAGAACACCCGCCAAGAGGCCATACCAGAAGCGGAGCCACGGGTTTGCCCAACAGGCCAACGTCAAGTCAATGAGGATTTAATTGACTCATGGTGTCCGTCGCGAGTTGTTCGCTTTAGATGACGACGCCAGCCGGCATCTACGAAATGAACCACACAGTGGAGAGACCAGCGGAGCCGATGACTATCATTCAACTGCGCTCCATTTTCGAACAGATGACCCCAATTCACCTCGATGCTTCAATTCTCCGATTGGCCGACAGGGGTTGGCGAAAAACCTCCGGTGCATATTCGACGGAGATTTTCTCGACGATGCCTGTCTGATGGGTTCTTGTCAGTCCATTGTGGAGACCGTGAATGACCTCAATCTCGACAAGGCTCGCGACAACGGTGAGCACTCGCAAGAAGCGAACAGCAGCATCCATACTTTCAGATGGGAAGTCTGGGTCTTTTCAAGCCCACATAATGGCAAGATTTCTGCCTTTCAGAGTTTCATGGACTTGTCGGCGGGGCAAGCCTCGGTCAGCGCCGGGGCGGGCAAAAATCTTTTCTGGTGTGGTTGCACTGCAGCATCAGCCCGCATGGCACCCCCGTCCGTAATGTCTGTCGACTTGGCCGCATCCGCACATTTCGTACCGTTGATAAACCATCAAAAACAAGTCATCGAAGAGAGAGAACAAAGCTTTGGTTTAACGGCTGCAAGATACATACCCGTGGAGTCGCTTAGTCCCGACATATGGTCAGTGTCGTTAGTCCTCTGCTGCGAAACCGTCAGTCAGCCGCTTGACCCAAGCTTTTCCGAACAGACGCACGGAGGAACCATTTCAGAGAATACCCAGACCATGGGTTCCTTGTCCAATCATTTGATTCCTATTCTTGCGCTCCTCGCTGCATTCTAGGGTTGATTAGTCTAAGGCATATTGTTCTGGTCCTTTCGTCCTTGTAGGTCATTGTTACCTGGGAATCTCGGCTACAATGGCCTTACATCCGCGCTCCCCTGGCAACCAAATCAGCCCTAGACCATGAGGCGTCACAAGGCGATGGTGACGTTTCGAGGATCACACAACGGCCACGGCCCCTAGGACGAGCCCTAAGGATTCTGGCCAGCATCCCCCGGCTTCGACATCGAGCATCCTCAATGTTCGACCCGGCAGTTGACATACGATAACCCATCCTCAACCGCACATCAGGAGTTTCACCTTGGGTGTCTCATGCGCTGGGCTTGTCGGCTCTCGAACGAGATGTTCGCGAACCGTTGATATTCGTCCGAAGAAGACTTGGGCCGTTGACAAGCCGAGCACGCACCATCTAAAGTCGGAGAGGTTGAGATTTGGCAAAAGAGCGGCTTGTAGTCCCGCGCCTCGTCTGCATGATCACACTGCGGTTACACTTACGTCTTCTGGGCCACAGCGTCGTGACTCCTGCCGTTTTGGCTTGCTTGATCTGCGCCATGCAATCGATACCTTCCCATGTTTTTTCGATGGCACACGTAGCAGTTGACGAAAGTTTAGCTGCTTTCGAAGAGGTCCAGCCTCGCCATCAACTGAGGTTACAGACATTCGATGGCTTGTGCCTTGCGACAGAGACAACGTTCTGTCCCTCCGCTTCCCCTTGCACGGAAAGTGGTCTTTCCTAGAGTCACGGAGTCTTTGACTATTTACAGGATATCTCGAAATAACGGAAAATACAACCTGTAGACGGGGAAAAGGGTGGCTGGTGCTCCGTAGCAGACACCCTACCAGCAGTTGAGAACCGGCGCCCGAATCCAGGTCTCGCGCGGCTGGCCCCGCCTCCTTTTCGAGTTCTCGTTGGCCTCCGCCATCGAAACTTGGTGCAGGTGGTCTTAACGATGCAGTCGATGCAGTAATAATCACCTTGCATAAGCGATAACATGCGGGGACTTCTCGACCAAGGCTAACCCGTCACGTCACTGTCACTACATACGCGCGACTCACAACAGCCCGCGTCGCGTGCATGCGTCGTAGTTCACATCGATCTGCCCGCAGAGGGACCAAGAAGACATCAAATCCCTGTGGGAACCGCGCGTGCGACACCCGGAGCGATTGACCGCTCCTTTTCTCTGTGTTTGACTTCTGACGGGTGGTTGGGGCCGGGACATGACGGGGTGGGGGGATATATCAGAATCCCCTCGCCTTAAAATGAAGACTTGGACCGAGTGTTTCAACGAACAAAAGCCGCTGCCAGATCGGCCGCCCTGGGTGGACGCAGAGACAGACGACAACTTGCACCGTGGTCGATTAGCTTCGGGAATCGACCGCTGGTGCCAGTGGGAGATCCAGATCATAGGTCGGTCATCGTAAAGGGGAGGGGGAGCTGTCAGGGCATAAGGCTCTTTGGGCACTCGGCTCGATCACGCCCAACGCGGCACATGCGGAGCAGACGTCCACTCTGCGGAGATTTCCCGGATGCTTGCCCTGGTTGAGTCGGTCGGTCGACCTCCAGGGCAAACCTATTCCGGTACGCTTGTGGCCCCTCGTTTAGACGAGGCAAAGCTGTGCCAAGGGCGACGGCATGACAGGCCTGCTCTCCCCTGCCACGCCTCCGCACTTTCGGACCTTTCCCTCTCTCCCTCTCCCCTCCACCCGTCATTACTCGCCAAGTTTGATGTTCCCAAATCCGGCCATCAGCGGTAGGGGGAAACGAAGGTAATAGCAGCAAATCCGAGATTAACGAGCTTGCCGTCTCGGCTTCGCCTAGGGTTGGCATGAAACGGAACAGCACCCACCAACACTTCGTCTATCCGACTTTAGCAACCCGTGGCCTGCGGTCCCTCGCCAGCTTCCCCAGACCTTCAACATGAGGGACGGCGCACAGCAGCACCAAGGCCCCCTCTAGCTTACACCCTGAAGCCTTTCAGACCACGGGGGAAGGCGGGGGACGGGACGAGACCTGGAAGCGCGGCTGGTGTGCTGCCAAAATAGACACTACAAGGAGAGAAACATCGCATACGACACGTCGACGCATGTGCTGAACGCGCATGCCACACAACCAGGCCGCCGCGTTCATACGAAAGCCGCTGTGCGGGCGGCCTTGGGGCCTTGAGGCCTTGGGGCCACCCTTGATGGATTGCCTACACGTGACTGACGACGCGCGCGTGTACTGACTAGAAGTGGTCATTGTTTTCTCGCGCTCAGCGGCCGCGGCGCATGGTACGTAGCAGGATCCAGATTTAGATGTGGATGTCTCCCGATCCGTATTGATCCTGTTGCTGGGCATGTTGGCAGCTTTGGTGGGCGTACACAAGGTTGCAGCTCAGCGGGAAGCCTAATCCCCGAGTCACTCAGGGGAAGTCCCGCTCGCATGATTTGTTGCTTAGGCGCAACGTACCTCTTCCGTACCCTGTGATCCAAAAATGTGGTCTTAGCTTGCGACCCGAGTCTCTAGTTGTTTGGTAGGCCCTTCCACCACACGTATGGCAAGCCCAAGCCTTTCCTAGGATCATTGAATGATGAGAAGACGAATGGAATGTGAGGTTGAAGCTACAAGAACATAAAATACAAAGCGGTGAACATGAGGATCAAACAGATATAAAAGGACGGTAGGGATATAAGGAGTGTCTAACGCAAAGGCATACAAAACTGAAGAAAATACGAGACAAGGGAAAGAAAAAAAAAAGGAAAGCCAGGCGTCAGTCATCGTTGATGCCGATCCGTGCGTGCCGCCGTGTATGCAATATGCTTCCTCCCCCTTTTTTCTACCCGCAAGACGCCAAATTAAGCGCCCAACTGTCAACTCCCGCCCGTGGTGCCTTTGAAAATGTCGATGCCTGTGCCGTCAAATGTGCCCGCGGCGCAGTACAAGCAGTCGTATGCTGAGACCCGATCAGAGTGCGGTAGGTTCTTGTATAACTGCAGAATGATCACATTCGTCAAATAGAAGAAGTAAAAGTCGTTCAAAGGGGCGTCGAGAAGTACGGACAAACAGAAAGGCCGTGTGTTGCGTGATTCGGTGTGTGTGTCCCCAATTCTAAAGTATGTGTGTGGATGTCATAAGTCGAGATAGAGGAATAGCTCAAGAAAAAGATGAAGTAAAAAAAAGGCGGCCCGTGATGTCCGGGGGTATCTCTAGAATTATGCGGATGCGGAATCCAGTAGAACAAGAGACGATGCCACTGGAAAGTCGCAAGTATGATATAGGAGCTGAAGTACAAGGTGATGAAGAGTAAATGGTGTCGGCTATCCAACGTAGAGCTGGCGCAGGTCTCTACGGACCGGCGTACTCTCTGTTAACGGCGACCCACGCTATTACAAGAAACAACGCAGAGGCTGTATCGCATATCTCCCCCTTCTACCAACTCGCTGAGTCAAAGTTGGAGGACGGCGTTCGTGGAGGTGGATCTGGATGCTCTGGATGGGCCGTGTCGTTCCATGTTGCATGATGGAGATCATCGCTGAAGGCAAACTCCTCTTCATCACTGGAGTTGCTGCGTGTATATGGTGTCTCCAGCCGGGGGCTCAGAAGTTCCCGGTGGAGACATTGAATGCTATAAAGGAGCACCCATTAATTCGGACGCGCGTTCTCGGCAGGCCGCAGGGGTAAAGCCGGTGCCGACTTTGTTCGCCACGATACGCCACTTCTCATTTTCGTAGTCTTGCAGTGCAGTGCGAAGTTTTTGGTCCTAGAGAAGGAAAACAGGTCAGCCTGTGCTTGCTATATCACTGAGTACGACTTGAGGCTGTTCGACAACAGGTTAATCAAAGGAAGGGGGAGGACATACCGTTTCGTCGGTCCATTGTGTCGTCTTAGCCTTGAGCTTCGTGCAATAGCGCACCTGCAATGTTCCTGATGATCTTCCCGGGAAGAAATCCGCGATTTGCTTCCATGTCAGGGACTTGTTCTCTTTCAGGTCGATTAGGAGTTGGTCGTCCTCAGGAGTGAACTTGAGTTTCGGGCCCCTTGGCCTCAGAGCCGGAGCCGGCATGCCTGCTTGTCCCACCACGCTCGGAGCCCCGCCTCTGTCCCCGTTGTCGCCATCACGCCGCATCATCTTGGAAGGGGGGCCTGTGTCGGGCAGGCGGTGGTGGTGGTGTGTGGGAGCCTGCACTTGTTGTGCTGTCGCATGCGCATAGGCGTTACCCAGAGGAGTTTGCTGCATGCTCTCGAGGTCGGTCTGATCCAAATCTATCCCAGGGACGGACAGGTCAAGGTCGTCCGGTCTCGGTCGTTTGGGTGCTCCATGGGGTGTATGGGATTGCGTAGGCGTTGTCATGGAAGGATACAGAGGCGCGACAACTGGACCCGGAGCGCCGTAGTGAGGCGGGGCTAAGTGCCGGGCGTGACCCATATGCTGCCCGGGGTCCATTAGAACCTGGTGGGTGTGATGGGTGTGATGGGTGTGATGGGAGTGGTGGGAGTGGTGGGAGTGTTGCTGCTGCTGCTGTTGTTGCTGCTGCTGCTGCT